>JABSTQ010006203.1:0-39202 GCA_013358835.2 Ixodes persulcatus
TTGGGCTTAATGGCAAGTAGGTTCATAGGAAATCATTTTTGCTTCAGGGAGGCTAAGTATGCACGACACGAAGGGATTCTCCTTTCAGTCGACGGAGACAGGGTACCACAAGAGCCAGTGAGGGAAAGGGAACGGGACTCTTGGTGTCAACGCCTTGCCGCCAGCGTGGCTGTGCCCCGAACCGTGCAGTTTTTGCCGAGGTAAATAATTAGGCCATTTTAAAGTTTTGCGGATAAGAAAAACATGACTCGCTTGCATGCCTTGCAGTAAACAATCCAATGCAGCACTGAAATTTGTGAGTTGCAGATAATGTCACAGGCAGGATAGATAACCTGTACATTCTTAGTTTCTGTGGAATAAGGGGCTGCCCAAAGATTACACAGCAGGATGGCGCCCCGCTACAGAGCACCAGCATATGTCGTACCATAGCCTCCTTTATACTGACAAAACCTGGCAGATTGCCAAGAGAAGCGGTCGCCGAAATGGAAAAGGTGGAGTGGCATACAATGGAGAAGTCTCTCGCCGCAGCGGACGCGAAACACGAAAGAAGTATGTTTCGGGTCCTCGCCACTGCAAAAGCTGTGTGCTGACGTCCAGGTTCCCCGAGGAATGGCTCTTTAATGCTCTCTGGTACGAAATCCTCACGCTCCAAATCTGTGACCAGGCACTCTATGGCTCCGTCGTCGAACTGGCAGGCTTTGTGAGTAAAAGTGCTATGGTCATACTCTAATCCACTTTACTCCATTTTTTTGAAGGGGGAGAGCATCATTTTGTTTGCATTCTTAAAAAAGAGGGTTAGACTGTTATGATTAAATTGGTGCGGACAATCACTAACAAGCTCTGTTTGCTGTCGTCGGGGCCTACGTTCTTATCAATGCCCATCTTCGCAAAAGAAAACAAGATAGGGGAAGGGACAAGAGCGGAGGAAAGCCGTGCCGTTTGCGTGGATCGATGTAACTACTCATGTAACTCGATGTAACTACTCTTCGCTATGCCAATCTGTAAACATGTTTTTTTAAAGGCTGGAGACCAAGTGAGATAAGTATCATCCGCTGTCTTCTCAACTGGTTATTTCAATATTTTATTAGGAGTATTTTGGCCATGCCTTAAAACAAACCAAAGACCAGTTTCGGGCTCATATCGAAGGCGGTTCTTTCCTGCCAAACTTCAGTGACATTTATCTAAGTGAAGATGATAAACAAATTACTATTAGTTTAGTGTCGCGCCATTTCTGCATGCAAAAGATGCCTATATCGGTACAGCACACGAAAAGTTCTAGGATACTTTGTAATGCAGAGATGAATTATTTTGTTACTCAGATGGAAAATTGTGATGATTACTACCTTGTAGTAGGCCTTGTACATGAAGCGTTCCCTCACATGCACAGAGATGTTAAAGCAAGCTTTTAGCTCTCTCTAAATTCCATCGTGGCTTGCTTTCGTTGCAACTAAAAAGGAGCACAATAAGACGGGGACGAGAAAGGAAGAAACCAGTGCTCACTACCAACTAGTTTATTCAGAAAAAAAACGTCTTCTCTTCCTTCCTTGTTCCTGTCTTAATGTACCCTTTTTTCATTGCAGCCAAGAAGCAGCTTGCCCAGCAAAGAATTTTATAATGCTTTCTTTGACTGTACTAGACACTCTCAGTAGATAAGCCCCAGTCTTGCCTAGCACCAAGCTTATGCAGGGTGCTGCAGAACAGGTACAGCTAGACTTAGTACCCTCCCCTCTTTCCTCAGTAAGGACCGTGCCCCTTGTATTTCAAGTGCTCTCAGTGCACTTACTGATTTATTACTTACGTTCCCTTTGAGCCTTAAAGTGATATTCTTTTAAAAGAAAAAGTAGACAATAGCAGTAGCAGCCTCCCCCGCCCCTCCACTCTCTATCTCTCTCCATGGGAATATTTTAGGTTCCTCCTGATGGCTAAAATAATTTTGAATGCAATGGTCTGCATTTTTGTGGTGTCCATCTGTAACCTTATACATCATCAGGGTGTCTACCAATCTGAAATTCTCAGGGAAATCGTGTAAAAGTTGGCTTCATCAGGAAAAATGACCAGTGAAAGTGTACGGCGATGCGGAACAAAGCTTGACGGTTGCGCATTGGCACGACTATGCTGAATAATGTTTCCGAATTATGATCCTTCGACCCTGAAGTGGTCAGAAGTTTTTATCAAAATAGTTAAGGGAAATTCTAGAAAAGACAGGAAATTTGAAATCAGTAATTTGGTAGACACCCTGATGCACTGTTTCCACCGAACGAAACACTTCACAATCAAGTGAGAATTGGGGAAAGTGAAATATAGAAAGGCAGCAACGGGCGTCTGCCTCACTTGCCTTCACTCTGCTGCATGGACTTTCCATCTATGACACTGTGGGCACTTAACATGTCGTCGACAATTTTACTTTGCTCACCTACAACTTCGTCTGACTTCCAGAACTTATTTCTTATCATTGGCTTTTCTTTTCCCAGGAGACTTTCGGGAACCCGACGTTACTTTTCACTGGAAAGCACCCATGGACATCTGGCAGCATGTGTGTTGTCTGCGAGGACCTATGAATCGACGTCCTGGACTTTTCAGCAGGAATCTCTCGGGTATTAGCAATGTACTGAGCGTAGAAAGGTCAGTATGTGGGGGGGAATCGATGAAGCACACTTTTTGTGCTTGAGCACCCCGTGGGTAAACAAATACAAAGATTTCGGTAAGAGCTGTGAAAGTTGTGACAGCACTCGGAGCACATTCCTAGAACAGGGACAACGAATTACCAATAACGGTTACTGTTTTAATGTTTTCCATATGTATTTGGTGAATATTCCAGCTATAATACAAAGGTTTGTGTGTTCCATTGTGTATCCAAACTTCTGTTAGATTTCCTTTTTTTTTTTTGTGCATCTGTTGATCTGAGGATCAAAACCATAAAAGAAGACACTGGAAAAAGAAAAACAAAGCTTTGAAAAAACAGCAAGTAGGCAAACCAAGCCTTTAGGAAACTTATTGTAATTTATTTTTATTCTAATTTAATCCTGCAACACCAAGCAGGCAAAGTAAGCCTTCACAAAACTTGTCATTGTAATTTATTTTCATTCTTGTCTAATAATTAAACCAGTTTTGTGTATTAGTATTATTTCTTATGTTATTTGTTTAGTTATTGTGATAAAACACCTGTGATAAGCCGAAGCAAGCTTTTGAGACAATATGTATCACATTAGTTTCTAATAAAGTAATTATTTTAAATACTTGTGGTTTGTTTTGCAGTACCTGTATGGTAGGACTCATGAAGTTGCATGTGCACAAATGGCAGTGATATGAGCTGAGACAAAACAGCTATCTTTATTGTTAAATTTGCAGATTCCTGCCATTTATTGCCACCCACCTGTCCACGCAAAGCAGGCACGAAGCAACAAACATGCTGGTTCACACCAGCTCTTTCCAATAGTCCAGACGTGTGATAAAAAAGATATACAACCTATTGTAAATGATAAGTGTAATCAAACTAATAGAAAGTTAAGCTGCCGATTAAAAAAAACTTTTACTTGTTTTTTAAAGTGTGCAAATTCCAATGTGTGGGCACCCTGGCGGTTTCCCAGCCCAGTTGCCCGACTGCGAGGCAAATGTGCCGAACTTTTCCCGCGTGGCGGCGACGTCACGCCAGCCACGCGCACATCGGATGCGCCGCCTTGATAAGGCTGATCAGAGGCGGCGCACGGGGAGTCGCTGACTGAACTCAGCCGCCGTTGGTAACAATGTTAATCGTCCTGTCCATGTCCCATTAAAAGTAGTTTCTTGTTGTTGAAACCATTGGCTCCGTGTTATTCCTCCGGGTCGGGTATGCAGCAAGGCAAACCGACCACAATGGCGCCCAACTGTGGTATGCTACCCACTCGCAGGAATTTCACGGGGCTTGGTTTCTTCTTTCGGTAAGCCTTTTTCCTATTCCCCGTGTTTCCTATCGTCGTTCCGTGCTTCCGTCACGTCCGCGTTTGTTGTATTGGCCTGTCTCTGACTTTGTTTTTGTGACCGCGGCAATCGTTTTGCGCGCTTGTTTTGGTTTCTGAGAGGCGTTTCCTTTTTTTGCGCTTGTGTTGCGCTTGTGTTGGGTTTTTGGGGGCGTTTTTTTTTGTGCTTGCAGGAATGCTCACGCGGGAGCAGGAAGCCGCGATGGCCGCTGCGGCACAAATGAACCTGCTCACGAAGGTCACGGAGATGTGCGACTCCGTGATGCAGCGCCTGGCCCACACGCCTGGCCAGCAGGAGACCCCACCGCGAGAGCCCCGACCACACTTGACTGTTCCGGTCTACACGGGGTACGACGACGTCAAGTCCGTGGCAGACTTCCTGGGCGAGCTGCAGACGTACCACCTTGCCTCTGGTGCCTCTGAAGCCTTCATCCTGGACCGGATTGTCCCGCTGGCGTTGCAAGCCAGCGCCAGGTGCTGGTTGGGGTCACAGGCCCCCTTCACCAGCCTGGCGGACTTCCAGACAAGGCTTCGAGAAGAGTTCCTGCCTGCAGGCTACGCTACGGCAGATTCTCCGAGAGCTCGAGGCAAGGACGCAGCACCCGGATGAAAGTCTGGTCTCGGTACGTTCGGGTCATGCAAGAGCTCTTCAAGAGGGCGGACCCGAAGTCACCGGAGTCGGACAGAGTAGCTCGGGTCAGAAGAACAGTGTCACCCAAGGTACCACGTCTACCTCATCAACCGCACCTTTGAGACCCTTGAAGAGCTAGCCCGGGGCGCCCGCCTCATCGAGGAAGCTCTTCATGCCGAGCGGAACTACGTGCCGCCGCCACCAGCCAAGTACGCGCTCGAACCGGCATGCGCATGGCGGGGCCCCGAGGCCTCCACGCAAGTGGACTGTCCGAACGAGACCTCCCTTCCCCACCACGTCAACCAGGAGAGTTGGCGTGGCATGCATGGTGATCTCCCGTGCGGGATAAGCGTATGTTCGCCTAACTCTCCCCGAGAGGTCCCGGAGGTCACAGCGAGGCCCGTGAGGGTTTCGGGCGGGGGTCGCCACGACAGGTGGGAGGTCGTGTGCCGCGCCCTATCGTAAGCTGGGGCCCAACGGAGATCACCACCCAAGCGAACCATCTTCATCAGTCTGCTCCCGCAAGTGCTGGCGAAAGCTGGCACGGTGCGGTCGCAAACCCGCAGCCCAGCAGCATTGACCCCCGCTGCAACGGAACAAGCCCTCCCCACAACAGCCAGTCGCAAGCCTGGTGGAGGCCCTCCCATAGTGGTTCCTTATCCGATCACTGGAGGCGGTCCGACGGGCACCTCGGTGCGGGTGGCCTAAGCAGGCAACTGTCGTCGGACTGCTGCTACCACTGCGAGCAGCCCGGTCATCACCGAAACCTGTGTCCATGGCTTCTGGACACTACAAACAAGAAGTGGCACGAGACGGCGGCAAAGGGCCGGAACCAGAACAACCAGGGAAACTACTACGGCCGGCGACGCTGAAACCAGACAGCCACTCGCCGACGGCCGTTACAGTCCCTGGGAGCAGTGAGGCCGCGGCACAGATTCCATCGGTATGTCGAATCCAGCCCGAGCCTAACATCATTGAACCACGCATGACAATTTCACTGCTCGATTTTCCCATTGCCGCACTTTTGGATTCTGGGGCCGCTATCTCGCTCATAGGGGATTTCGTTTTCGAACTCTGCAAAGCAAAAAAGATAAGCCTCCGGGAGTGCGAAACCCGTTTGCAGCTAGCTTCTGGTTCAGCGATAACAGCTGGAGGAGCCGTGAGGCTGCAGATTCGGTTTAATGGAAAGAAGCGGCGTCAGCGATTTCTTTATCTGCCAGGACTCGTGGTACCTGTGATCTTGGGCCGAGATTTCATTACAGGCGAAAGCATGACGCTCGACTTTTCTGGTGGCGGATACCGGCTGGGACAACAACCGGAGCTGACTCCGTTTACCAAACGGGAGGACTGCATCCCTAACCCGACCACTGCAGGCCACTTCACCATGGTGCCGGACGTCTTGCCTGCCGGCGTTCGAGAATCGTTGCGAAAGTGCCCCGCAAGCAGCCAGCAGAAGCAGGAGCTGCAAGCCGTCCTGGAGTCTTTCTCGCCGATGTTCACGGAAACACCTGGAAAGACTGACATCCTGCTCCACCGCATTGAAACCGGTGACGCGCGTCCTCGGAGGTGCAACCCTCGACCGATCAGCGTCCACAAAAGGGCACTCCTTGATGCGGCGCTCGAGGAAATGATCGACACCGGTTCAGTACGTGAGTCGAAGAGCCCCTGGGCGTTCCCCGTTGATCTCGCTCCGAAGAAAGACGGAACAGCCAGACTCTGCGTGGATTACAGGCGGCTTAACGATGTGTCCGTACGAGACAGCTACCATTTCCCCAGCATTTCTTCCGTGATGTACGCGCTCGGTAACGCGCCCGTGTTTACAACGCTGGATTGCAGTCGCGGGTTTCTTAGATCGAGATTCACCCATCAGACGTTCCAAAAACTGCTTTCATCTGCCACAGAGGGTTGTTCGAGTTTACCCGACTGCCGTTTGGCTTGTCTAACTCTCCAGCCAGTTTTCAACGCCTAATGGATGTTGTACTTGGGAACACGAAGTACGAATTTGCCATGGCATACATGGATGACGTGGTTGTTTTCTCGAGAACTATTGAGGAGCATGTCGAGCACCTTCGCATTGTCCTTGAGCGAATGCGTAATGCTGGGCTCACGATTCATCCCGGAAAGGTTCAGTTGGCCGCGCCCAAGATCAACCTCCTTGGATTCGTTGTGGATAACGGCACGCTCCGCCCCAACGAAGATAAGTTGCGCGCGCTAACCGAATACCCAAGCCCACATGACGTAAAGAGCCTACAAAGATACCTCGGAATGATTGCGTTCTACCGGGATTTCATTCCACACTGTTCCGAGATATCCCAACCGCTCAATCACCTTCTAAAAAAAGGCGTCAAGTGGTGTTGGGCCGAACAACAACAATGCGCATTCGTAGCCCTTTCGAAAGCCGTGACTGACAACGCTTGTTTACAGCTCCCAGACTTGAACAAGCCGTTCGTTCTGCAGACAGATGCAAGCGACTGTGGCCTGGGTGCTGTCTTGCTGCAGGAGTATGGCGGTGTGCTTCGGCCAGTCGCTTTCACGAGCCACACGCTAACTCCAGCCGAGCGCAACTACAGTGTCGCAGAACGTGAATGTCTCGCCATTATTCATGCTTTGAAGCGCTTCGATATGTACCTAGATGGCGCAACGTTCCAGATTCAATCTGATCACTTAGCGCTATCATGGCTAAGGGGACTTAAGAATCCAGCTGGACGTCTTGCTCGTTGGGCGCTTACGCTACAACAGTACGACTACTCCATAGTGTACCGCCCGGGGTCAACCAACAAAGTTGCTGATGCGCTCTCTCGTGCTCCACTTCCCGAGGAACACTCGCAGGATACCCATGGCTTGGTGACCATCGCGGCCACGGCACGAGGATCCCCAGATTCACGGTGGGGTACATTGGTGAGCCGCGAGGAGCTTCGCAAGGCGCAGCTGGATGACGGACTCTGCCAACGCGTGTCCGCTTGGCTGGCAGCAAGAGGTCCAGTCGACCGCCCAAGTGACGAGGAGTTCGACTCCTACTTGATGAGCGACGACGGCCTCCTGCTGCGCTACATCCCCCAGGCCGACGATGATCCGGATGGCTCGGCGTTCCGGACCGTGATTACCCCGCAAGCTACGTAAGCTTTTCATCCGATACATGCATGACCCTGCCTTGGCAGGACACAGCAGTGGGAGCAAAACTTATGAAAAGTTATCCCAAGTTGCTACCTGGCCAGGCATGAGGCAGGATGTGCTCCGATACGCTCGTAGCTGCTCGGTGTGCCAGAAGGCAAAACCACGCGGTGGTCAGCCCCCCGGTCTCATGCAACCGATCGTAAGTCAGAGCCCTTGGCAGATTTGTTGCTGTGACGTCATGGGGCCCTTCCCACGTAGTACCCGCGGCAATCAATACTTGTTCGTGGTAACCGATCACTTCACGAAGTGGGTTGAGTTATTCCCTTTGCGGAAGCTAGATTCGCAAAAAATCTGGGAGTGTCTACTTGAAACATTCGCTAGGTTTGGCTTTCCTGCACAGCTTGTAAGTGATAATGCCTCCTATCTCACGAGTAAGGTGTTCGTGGACGCATGCGCAGTGCTGGGAATTAAGCACAAAAGAACTTCCCCATACCACCCGCAAGCAAACATCACGGAAAGGGTAAATCGGAACCTTAAGATGATGTTAGTGGCCTACACAGAGCGCCACAAGGACTGGGACGCGAAACTGCCCGAGCTGGCATTCGCAACCCGTACGACCACTAATCGGTCAACGGGTCTCACTCCTGCCCAATTGAATTTTGGCAAGGAGCTCGCGTTCCCGCTTTTTAACAGTCTCCTTTCTACAGAGTCTGGGGGAAGGCTTCGCCCCTACGTGAAGTTCGCAGAGGACCTGCGAAAGCGCTTCTCCGATAACCTTCGAGAGGCCCGAGAGAATCTCGACGTCGCCCGAGTACAGCAGGCAGAACAGTACAACCAGGGGCGACGTGACTTGCAGTTCGAGGTGGGAGATTTTGTACTCCGGCGTACTCACCCACTGAGTGACGCCGCTCGAGGCTTCGCAGCCTCCCTCGCCAACAGGTGGGAAGGTCCGTTTCGCGTGCATGAAAAGTGCTCGCCGCTCACTTACAAACTAGTTCACTGTGAGTCCAGTGAGGAAACCGGACCTGTTCATGTCACCGACCTTAAACGATTTTTTCAAGCAGAAGACGAAGATTCCTCGCAGGACCGGAACGACACTGACGACAGTCCCGTTCCGGAAACCCCCTTGTCTCCACCAAGGCGGCGGTATAACCTGCGACGTCGGTGACACGAAAGAGAGAGGAACCTTTTTTTTTTTCTCTTCGGCTTCGCCTCTCTCGCATTTTGGGGGTAGTTTTCTACTTCCACGGATCTGCTCCCTTTTCAAGAGAGGGGGGAGAAGATTGTGTGCCCACCTCAGATCCGTTATTTTCAACTTTCTGGAAGGGGTGCGAAGATAACGTCGGGCCCAACCCTCAACTGAGCCCCATGTCGTCTGCTTTCTTGTTTTTCTACGAAGATGGCTCGTGGTCAACACCGTCACCACACCCGCCATCGGAACGACACGGCGACCGGGCTTGTGCTGGACCGGGGCACCAAGGACGTCGGCGCGTCAGTGGCGGCCCAGGGAACCATGGACCGCTACCACCCCCAACAGGACGGAGCGGCAGCTAACTCGGATCAAGGAGGATCACGCGGAGAGCAGCAGCATCCGCCTGCTGGAGCCAGAGCAACAAGGTGGCCGCGAGCCGAGCCCTGAGCCAGAACAAGGAACTGGAAAGACAGCGGACGCCGAACGCTTCGCGCTCGCCCAGCAGGTGCCGGCCGGACTTGCAACGTCAGTCTGCCCAGCAGCGCCATCCACCCCCTGACGCCCACAACAACGTCTCCGTCATCGACATGCCGGAGGAAGCTTGAGGGGGGGGGAAGTGTGGGCACCCTGGCGGTTTCCCAGCCCAGTTGCCCGACTGCGAGGCAAATGTGCCGAACTTTTCCCGCGTGGCGGCGACGTCACGCCAGCCACGCGCACATCGGATGCGCCGCCTTGATAAGGCTGATCAGAGGCGGCGCACGGGGAGTCGCTGACTGGACTCAGCCGCCGTTGGTAACAATGTTAATCGTCCTGTCCATGTCCCATTAAATGTAGTTTCTTGTTGTTGAAACCATTGGCTCCGTGCTATTCCTCCGGGTCGGGTATGCAGCAAGGCAAACCGACCACAAATGTAACAAAAGAATGCTGTCCTGAAAGCTTCTGTGGTGTTTCATGATAAATTTTAGAGCAGCATTCAGTTCAGCATCATTAAGACCATCATCATTCATTTTTCCATGTTTCATTAAAGGAAATTGTAAGATATTATTTCTGCATTTCGACGTTTACACTTGCAGATAATTGATGTTACCGCTTCTTTTAGGTTGAATCGAAGTTTCCATTCCAACTTTTATAGTTTCACACAGTTGATGTTCCTACTCTTTTTTTAGGGAAATTCAAGTTGAACCTCGCAGGCGGCAAGAAGTCTCCTAACGAACACAATGCCTCCCTTTGTTCAACAAACTGACACTTGACTAGGGCTGCTATACTCCAGACAAAGTGAGAGTCAGCACTGACTATCTTTCGGAGAGTCACTCATACACTCCCATGACTCTTTTGCCATAGGAGTCACGGGACTCTTCATAAAAGGAGGGTCCTCACAACTCTTGTTACAGTGTCACTGGGATTACCAGAAAGGAGTCCAGTGACTCTCTTTCTCCGTTAGATAAGAGTTGTTAAAGAGTCGCAGTTGACTACGAAACCTGGAGTAGTCTATACACTACCATGACTCCAGTTTGATAAGAGTCGCTGGACTCTCTTAAAATAAGAGTCAAGTGACTCTACAAACAAGAGTCGAGAAAGAGTCAAATGTGTGGTGCGCAAAGACCCCCCTCAGGGAGTCGTGGAGACTCTCTTTAAAAAAAGAGTCGAGGGACTCTACAAACTGGAGTCTTGGAGGTGTCGAATCTGCGGCGCGCAAATACCCCCCAAAGGGAGTCTTAGTGACTCTTTTTTTTTTTTAAGAGTGTACCGTTGCTACCGATTCCTATCGCGCTGTTAGCTGTTCATTTTGGTTTAATTTGACCCGCGTGCAGTCGAGACGAGCCGTTTATGAATACCCGCGCACATGTCATCGGGGTAGGCAGAGCTCTGCATCAACAATCGCGACGCGAGAGCCGAGAGCGCTGTAATTTGGCCGCCCGCGCTCGCTCCGTTGACTCGCACTTTAGCGTTTGCCTTCGAGTGCCGCTTACTGGACCAACATACAGCACGCCGCTTTGTCGCAGCGAATCATTTGTCTGAATGTTTGCGAAGCTGAGACATATGCAACGCTGCGGCGCCTGACAACTGCGCGTTGCTACGCGAGCCCTTCGCAAGCGCCGGTGGCCCAACGTCGCGGCTTGTATGCGCTTATGGTATGCCTTCTTAATCTATCTGCTAAGCGGTTGTCAGTTGCAAACACCCTTTTTCAAGTGCTGACAACTGCGCGCCACTGCGTGCAGTTGTCAGGCGCCGCAGCGCTGCATATGTGGTGTTACGGTTTCGCAGGCATTCGGACAAATGGTTCGTGGCGACAAAGCGGCGTGCTATATCTTGGTCAAGTAAGCAGCACTCGAAGGCATACGCTACAGTGCGAGTCAACGGAGCGAGCGCGGGCGGCCAAATCACAGCGCACTCGGCTCTCGCGCCGCGATTGTTGATTCAGAGCTCTGCCCACCCCTATGACATGTGCGCGGGTGTTCATAAACGGCTCGTCTCGACTGCACGTGGGTCAAATGAACCAAAATGAACAGCTAACAGAGCGATAGGAATCGGTAGCAACGGTAGTACTCACCCGGGGAACGACGCGCGAAGCGGCGTGTTGTCCGTCGGCACTCCCGTCGAAAAAGGAACAATAAAGACACAAATACTATATATATACAAGAATACAAGAACTATTGCGCGTAGAAGAGAATAGAAACACTTAGAAGCAATAAAAAATAAACTTGAACAGATAAAGACAGGTAATGGAATCGAAAAACAGAGGATTAAGAGGAGGCAAGCGACACGGCAATGCGATCTCAAGGCAGAGCGGCCAGGCGAGGGACAATCTCTCCCACAATTCCTTGCGCGCGGGCCGGGGCGCTTGGGAAAAATCTTCCGGAGATGCTCGTTTCTATCACAGAATGTGTGATTTTCAGGAATTCCATTATCTTGTATGCGCAGCATAGCTTTCCTGTGTTTTTGGTTGCTTCTACTATCTTAGTTCTGACAGCATGTCATTATTGTTCATGTTGTCGTCGTCGTTGTCTTGTTTTTTTGTTTCTGTAGAAATTTATATATTGCTGATATGCCCCTCCCTATAATACCCTTGAACTAGGGTGCTTTAAGGGGTACTCCACAAATTTTTGTTCTACCCGAACTAACTACATTTTCTGAATACACGGTCCTTGCCCTTTTCGAGACTCGGAATAATAATAGAGAAAACAGTGAATAAAAATGGTGCTAAAACAAAACATTCAAAATTTCCTGCGCTTTCCAGTAGCGTGACATTACGGACGCACCGACGTGCAGGCCGAGAGGGCAGTCTAAAAATAGAGCACGTCGCGGATTTCTTTGGTGCTGCTTACTAGTCAAGATTGGAATGGGATTCAATAGCATCTGTTTCACACCATGAAACTTCGTGTAATCAGTTGGGAACACGATCAACCGCCCAAACACCGAACCTATGCCTCTTACGGACATCACTTTTTCAGTGTTGTCCGTAGTGGCTTTCAGTTTGAAAAAAATAAAATGGTGCAACCCCATGCCTGAAAACTGAATGACTTTGAGACAAAATTTTATTTGAGTTCAGTCGTGTCTATCGGTGTGTTGAACCAAGTACAAGAAAAATCAGAGAACATGAAAAAAATTGGAGGAGAAACCCCTTAGCCAAGCTTTGACGACTTCACGGCACATATGGATTTAGTGTGAAACATGCTTTTATATGGAGCTGACAATGAGCATAGAGCTTTCAATTTCTACACTTGAAACACTTGCGAGCAGCTTAGAAAATTGAGCTATGAAACCACTTACTCAAGACAGCCCCTTTCTTTTCTGGAGTCATTCTCTTCTTGCCCAAGGCACCCAGTTTCAGGTACCTTTTGCATGGTTTCCCACTGACACTGCGCTCAAGGAGCTCTGCCGTCAACCACATGGTCCTTGCTGCGTCCTTAACGCACATCGAGTCGGTTTTTGCATCAAATACGAATTCGATGTTTTTTTTTTTCAGAATGAAAATATTTGACCCCACATGAATCTGAAAAGATTATAACATTGTTGCACAGCCTGTGATACATGCACTTTTAAATCACAGAGAGCAGTTAAATTGAAACCACTATTGAGATCCCCAAATTTTTTGTTAAGCTTTTAAAAAATTAGGGATGGGCGAATATTCGGCCATTACGAATAGCCCATCGAATTTTGTTCTATTCGGCACTCGCTTCGAATCATATTTAAGTATTCGCCAATATCGAATTATTCGACAATATCGAATTATTCAACCTCCCCGAATACTTTGGCTCGGATTTCCGGCCAGGTGGCGCAAGTTTCCGACCATTTCCTGCTCCCGAACTCAATACACTTGAAATTAAACAATTACAGTACTTCTAATACCAAATAACGGCAAATATAAAACTATAGTTCAAACATATATTGTGGTATTTGCTGCTTCTACTATTCGAACTATTCGATTCGAAATTATTCGGCCAAAATCACTATTCGCTTCGAGTTCGGTTCGGACCCCAAATCCTCTATTCGCCCATGCCAATAAAAAATGCATTGAGAAGGTAACTTCAAAAGCTGTGCATGAAAGCAGACTGCACAGATACATGAACTAAATGTAAGGGCGCAAACGAGCTGGTGTACATTGCACATGGTTGAAAAAACCCCAAGACTGCGGGTAAACGACACGGCACTAGAACGTCTAACACAGCTGTGTTAGAGACTTTTTAGTGTCGTGTCGTTTACCCGCAGTCTCGGGGTTTTTTCAACCATGTGCAGAAACATGATATGCTATCTGAAAAACTATTTCACACCTTTTATATATTCCATAAAATCAATCAATACACCTGCATAGACTGCCCAATAAAAATAATGTAGAAGTGCAAGGGGTTTCATTTATCATTTTAATAAAAAATGCGCAACTGACTCAAGAAAGATACTTACTTGTCCTTCCTGCACTTGAAAAAGTGGAGTAGAAGAGCTGTGGTTCTCGCAGACGGCATCTCCATCTGCGGCGCCATCTCTAATGTTTTCATCGATGTCGTTTCCATCTCCGCCGTCCTCTGCGAAGTGGCCTCTGACGTCGCCTCCAACATCTTCGTCGATGCCCCAGTCGGCGTCCCAGTCGACGTACTCAACAAGATCCTCACCCAGGCCCGCCTCAAAATTTTTGTCCTGGTCCTTGCCATGGTCCCCAGCATGGTTTTCTGCTGCGTGCCCAGAATGCTGCGAAAACATGCTCACTATGAAACCAGTTGCAACCAAGATGAGTTGCTAGCAACGAAAACTTCGTTGGAGCCAACAGATCACCCATGCGTGCGATAAATTTGATTTAATGGACACCCATGCATAGATGCCACAATCATCCATAATAATTTTGAAGTAGCACAAGCATGATGATTTTCAGCAGACGAGAACAAATGAGGTCCTGAGCTCAGGAACCTTCCTCAACATCATCCAGCATCCCTGCAGAACCTCTCTATTGTCTAATGTTCGCAAGAAGTTGCCTTCTTGCAAACATTTGACTGCCACTGAACTGCTTACCCCCTGGTGCCGGTGTCCCCTGTAAAAAAATTGTGCTTCATCTTTCTTTTCTTCACTTAATATATCACAGTTGTGAGTGCGTGCCTGTCTGTGTTCTGTGTTCCTTCCTCGTTCGTCCTCGTCTCTTTGTGCGCTATTTTTAACCTTGCTCTCTATTGTCACCAAGCCCTCACTGGACACTTGCCACTTTGTGTCATGTGACACCTGCTGTCGAATAGGAAACATGCAGAAATGCATCCCTGCCACATGCCTTTCCATGGTCTGCTTCTTCTAAGCAAACTCCTTCGAGCAACGGTAAAATATTCTCTCCTATGACTCGGCACAACAGGGTACAAATTTATCAGCTTGTAATGTGGACTACACAATTAGCAAGGTGTTTTGATACATTTTGATAGTACAATGTCTGAAATACGTGTAAGTTCGATATACATTTAGGCCTTTCAGAAACATGTTTAGACTGTAATGCAAATGCAGGTTAGAAAAACAGACACCTAGTTGCAGGGTCATCAGAGATAAATAGCAACTTCTCACCAAGGCTTCAATAGGGGGGCCCATGACTCGCTCCAGAGTCCCAGGACTCGGCTGACTGGTATATATAAAAGGAAGAAAAATGTTGTCAATGACAAGCTCCTAACACCAAGAAAACTATGCCTCATTCGTCCAAGCAGCTGATCAGCATAGGAAAGCACATTTGGCAATGTTGATTTCTCAGAAAAGGAAGGCTCAAGAGCTTGCCCGAGCTGGCTGCCACTTGTAGCTGCCGCCCCTTGTGGTTTGTAGGTTGCAGTCTTCTTTCCAGCACTGGGAGGCTTGCTGATGCTGGGGCGAGCCCTGTCAAGATGACGATAGGAAGCTATGAAAGCTGCAGATGTTACTAATGACAAGCTCATTCAACCTACGTGAACAAGGTTTAATTCCTAAAGCACTAAAGAAGCACGACGAGAAGATAAAAAAATTAGTAATTCCTTTCTGAAAGGAAGGCCCAAGTACTTGCCTAAGCTGGCTGCCATTTGTAGCTGCCACACCCTGTGGTTTGTGGGTCGCAGTCTTTTTTCCAGCATTGAGAGGCGTGCTGATGTTGGGTAGAGCCCTGTTGATGTCGACCAGTAGTTATGAAAGCAGGAGAGATATTGTATAATCGTGACTCATAAAAGAACACAATTTACTGAAGCTGCTACAAATGGCGCATTTCTCATAAAGAGTAGGAAAAGAACTTACCTCAGCGTGCTGACATTCGCCTGTTGTGGTGGGCGTGCCTTGGCAATGTGGAGTTCATCATCGTCTGTATGAACATTCATAAATTAGAGGCTTGGAGATCATTCTTTATAATTGCTAACAAGCAAGCTTATCAGCATTATCACATACCAAACTTCGAAAGGAGCGTCCAAGAAAGGGCTGCTCTTAATCTCCGCTCTTCTTCCAACTCATTCCTTGAAGCCGCTAGTTCTGCTCGTACTCTTTCCAGCTCCTTCTCAAGCTGAGCATTCGCCTCCTTCTCAATCATCAGCAGCTTTTGAGGTACAAGCTCTTCGTCGTCATCATCACTTGTTTCACTCGGTGCCGCCTGTCTTCTCTTTCCCAAAATTTCCTTCATTTCTTTTTTCCTCGCAACCTTCTGGGCAAGTGCCTTTTTCTTCCTTGAGATTGCATGAGTTGCCTGGAAAATGTATATATTACTACCAATCTGAGATATATAGGTAGTATGTCACCTGAATGGCAGTCTTTGGGTCCTCAAAGATCAGAGGAAGAGCAGTGCCTCTGGACTTCAGGAGGTTCTGGATCATATCCTCCTTACTTTCTGTTTTATAAAAAAAGCAAGAAATTAAGTCGTGAGATTTTTACTGAAACTCTATCATCGACTGCTGATCAACGCAGGAAGGATATTTGCTGCTCAGAATTTTTGCTTATTGCTGCACGAAGACCACCGCAAAATTGGCTGTTCAGGTATGCTCTATTTGCATGGAGACGTCACGATGCACAAAAAGAGTAAGTCGTGTAAGCCACATACTCAAAAATAAAAGTATAGTGATCTATTAAATGCGTTTTTATGGACACTAAACATCAAAAGATGCATTGATTAACCCTTTCAGCGCGGAAGATGACCTGAGCTTGTCCATCAGACGAGTACAGCTTATCAAGAGTCTGCAATATCAACGCAACTATCCTTAGGACGGATCAGCCCATCTCTATCTCGAAGCTTCGTAGAACAGCCGACAGATAGCAGGGGAATTAAAAAAAATGCCAAAAATTAGATTAATTTAGACATTTTCCCATGAGGCCTGCTGCACTGAATTGCTAATTATTTTGTCATTTTTCTATGTTTTGAAATAGAACTAGTCTCTCTCCATATGTGGATTGGGGTGCAAAGTTGAGAATTTAGTGTCACAAAAAGGGTATCACTGGGGAGCGTCTTAAGGCAGCCCCCCACCCGCGTTCACGGTGCTTCGCGGCGACAGTGTGCGGCTGCTAATTACAAAACTATTAACCCACATGCCCGTCCAGCCGGCAACCCAAGCCCCGCTGTCCCCGATTGCACCTCCGGAAAGAAAGTCCCGTCCTACTTAGTTTAGCTAAACATCGTCAACATTCGTTTTTTTCTTTTGTGTGTGTTTATTGTGAAAGGAAAATGTTGTAAATATCGCAAAATGCTCAACAAAAACAAATGTTCTAGAACAAAAAAAAAAAAAAGTAAGCTTCCCTGGGGATCGAACCCGACCCAACCGGGGACAGGTACACGTGAAGTAGAGACGTTACCACTATACTACACCATCGCTACGAGAACTCGTTCTAACCATTCGTATTTCACGAGTTTCGCGTCGTGCGTGAATCCATTACCGATCGAGGTGCACGACGTAGCGCGTATAGCTTAACTCATATTGAAAAGTGACTGACCTTCCAGCTGCAGAATTAGGGCTGAATAATACCCTTCCTCTGTTCCCTGGGGACTCCTCCAGTAGGTCTCGTACAGGTGCGCCATGTCGTAATCCGAAACGCTCTTGGGGCTGAAGTTTTGGATCAGCGTCACGAACACGACCGCCTTGAGGTTATCCTCCACATAGCGCACATGAGCAAATATCACTAGCGCTGCCGCGCTCCCGCGCTGCCACGCTGCTACTAGGCCTTCAAAACAAAGAGGTGCACCGAAGAACTTCTGCTCTCAAAACAATGAGGTACACCGAAGAGCTTCTGTATCAAAGCACGAAGAGCAGTATGCGCCAGAGCCGTGTCTAGATATACGCCTCTGGTATGCGCGCGGGACCGGGACTAATCAACCTCACTTATGGATGACATACCGCGCCCTCTAGTCATGACACCCAGGGAATTACTATTGAAAAATGAGGTATGAGAACCCAAAACTGCATGTAAACATGAAAACACTTAAATAACCGTCGCTTTCACTTAACTGACATGAATAATTCGGATCAGTCCACCATTCACTTTTGAGCAATGTACATCTCCGAATCAATGTATTATGCAACGAGGTAGAGGGGCTTAGAGTGATAAACCGGAAGTTCGGAAGTGGCACCTCCCCGGTTGCCGCCATGTTTTACGCAAATGTGACCACTCGTCACGTGACCTCACAAAAGCCGTGACGTCATCGGTAGATGGCAGCGCCCAGAGCTAGTAAATGCGAGTTTGTTCGGTGCGCGGTAGCCGTGATGTGCAGCTGCTTTCCAACGACTTCGGGCTTTTTTTGTGCTCGCTGACGCAAGTATAATGTGAAAACATGAAGGAATGAGACTTTATACCCATTTTCCGCAAGATCGCCCTGGATCATCTAGATATTAACACCCGTGAGACAGCATCAGCCGTATCGCCGTACTGGTGCCCGGATTCCCGGATGTGTTCGAGGATCGATAGAACTTTGAGTGCTTTTAGCATGAACTTTTCGCATTCTCTTAGCTTTGTTTGAACGTTGGAATGTCTGAGAATCGACGCGAAATGTATGCGTGGGACGTAGGGCCTAGGGGAATTCGTTTCAGTCCTAAGTAACTGCATAATCACAGCCAACTTTTAGCGAGGAAGCTCGTGCGATCTTTACGTGTACTTGTAAACAATTTTACGATATAACTCCTAGCATAATATATTCGCATTTTCTTGCTTCGTTTGAATGTCTGAGAATCGAAGCGAAAGGTATACGTCACGTGACGGCCTAGGGGATGTTGTTTCAGCCCTGCGTCACCGAATAACCATAGAAAATTTTAGCGAGGAAGCTCCTGCGATCTTTAACCTTTTGTGCTAATCAACGATTCTACATTCGATCGCTTTTCTACCTTTTTTTTGTGAGTGCGAATTGCACACTTATTTTCGGCTGCGAGGATGATGTTTTTATTGAGTGTGAAGATGAATAAATCGTTGCAGACCGTTTTGGTGTACGCATAGATTAACTGCTCATTTTTGTCTTTCGTAGGATTTATTGCAGCAATACTGTTTTTTTTTTCATCAAGAGTGCATTTTATTAGTCGGTCAATTATTTACCTGTTCTAGTTACCTGTACAAGATGATTCATATTTGTGCTCATCCCTTGCCCGAAAAGCAGTCTTTTTGAAAAATATTAAATACCATTCTTTTCGGTCTCTTCAATAGACATTTTTTTCAAAAGTGTGGTCTGCCTATACTTCGTATCACCGTAACTTAGTAAAGGGCAACCGCCACAGCCCCCTTGTGCCAATCAGAGAGACGGAGTGAAGGCGTGTGACAAATCTGTGCTGACGAACACTCTGATGATATGTTGTCATGTGCCCCCCTCCAACGTGCATATTGACTCACCGAGACTGTAGCCTTCGCCACTTGCCAAATTGTGATGGAATGAATTACAGTAGCTACTACTCTAATTGCCCAAGGCCTTCATACTTTGGGCATTTGTTCAACAAGAGTGTTATGTCCGCCATCACTGTGATCTCGGCTGAGCGCCTATTGGACTCGAATGCTGCATTAGAGTTCGACGTGAACAGGGGCCCATTCGTGTGCTTTACGCCGAAAAAAATTGGCGACAGTCGTGTTGCTTCATGGAGTTTTGCAAAAAGTCTATTGTGTCATACGTATAGGAAGTGTCCTGCTACATAACAATCCATCAACACATACTATTAAACTAGATGCTCAGAGGTGTGTTTGTTTTTACAATTAACAAGTTACAGCAGTGTGCTTTAATGTTATCATGTGTGTAATTTTAAGTATCCTCTCTGGAATGCCTACAAAGGCCTCTGGAGGGAATAAATTAATAAATAACATTTTAACATCACTGGAGTTGGTTTTCGGATATGCCACATGTTCAGGAGACGTGGAACGTGGGCAGCCCAATGCAACCAGTCTGCCAGTCTGGTATGTCCCATTAATTAATATTGCGGGGTCAGAGATGCGAGTGTCGTCAAAAGGTCCAGCACGCACGGTAAACACAATTCTTTGTGCATAGACTCTGAAGGCGTTAAGGCGAGCAGAAATATGTTTATTTGGTTAGTTTATCAAATATGTTTATTTCCACTTGATTAAATAATTATTGGTTCTGTGCAAATGGTTCCATAACGAGTTCTTTCTACGACAGTCTTGTGTCAGGTATTCAGTCATAATACCTGTGGTCTTTGTTGTTGGATGACGCTCCTTGCACGTCGGTGTTCAGTTTGGTCGAGTGGCAATTTTGACCGACTGATGCCGTCTTGTAATCATTCGTCATGTGCGGCCACTGACATCTGATGCACTGAAGCTGCAGAGCTGGCTTCTAATCCGCAAAATGTCCTGGTAGTTTTTTGCATCAATGCAGCACGCTCGGACATGTATGAATTCTTCGGCGTTGGGGTGTCTCGTTGAATTGGCATTGAGAAGTGACGGGTAGCCGATGGCGGTCGTCGTGACTTTGTGGCATAAGTCGCCCTCGGTTCGTCAGATGCCGCTTCGCTCGAAGAAGTCTCCAGATGAATTGCCTGTCGAACTTGTTCCGAAACAATCTCAGCAATCAAAATAAAAGCCGGGCAACTGATGGCAGGAAGTAGCTTCCTGGTCTCCTCCTGGACAACGTCGTGGATGTCGCGGATGCCTGGGAGGCTGGCGTCGAAGTTCCAGCTGGACGGCTCGAGTGGCGAGAAGCTGGGGAGTTGTTGATAATTGCAGGCTCGGGCCTGCAGTGTACATTCAATGTTGGAAGCCTCGGTGATATGAACCCTTCGACTGTTGTCGTGGAGTTGCGGACAAGGCTGCCGAAGGTGTTGTACACATCGCGACACTGTTAGCGCGAACAGTCGACAGGCGTCATGGATGGATGGATGGATGAATACGGCTGAGCCCTTTGGATCGGGCGGTAGCTTACGCCACCTAGCCATTTTGTCTTACCCTTTAAGCTTAGAATATTTAAATGTGAAAACTATATTCACTCTGCACTGAAAAGAAAGTGAGGCTATAAATCCCCCTTGCCATCAGTTAATAAGAAAATGCCTAGTTTTCTCTCGCTTTCTGCCACCATTCACTTAATCTTTGCTTGGTAATCTCTACTGTCTTGAAATCCACTTTTCCTTCGCTGTCTCTAAAACCCAATGACCTTATTAAATCTATGTTGTCTTCGGTATGCATAGGGTGAAGCCCTTTACAGTAGAGTATCAAGTGCTCAGCCGTCTCGTCCTCCTCTCCACAAGCAGCGCACACTGTGTCCATTTCCTGGTACTTCGCTCTGTATGTTCTGGTTCGCAAAACACCTGTCCTTGCCTCAAACAACAATGAGCTTCCCCTAGAATTGTCATAAATGCTTTCTTTGGCAATAACTGTTTTGTTTAATCTATAGCCTTCCAGAGCCTTCTTTGTCTGCATTCCCTCTAGCCACCGATCTCTTTCTGTGGCTTTAACTTTCTTCTTAACTGAGACCTGCTCTTCCGTAACCCCACTATAGCCTAAAAACTTTCCTCTTAATTTCCTAGTGCGCTGTCTCCATTTTGTGTCTATACTCCTCATGTATAAATAGCTGAAAACCTTTCGTGCCCATTGCTCCCCACCCATTTGCCTCAAGCGATCCTCAAATTCTATCTTGCTCACAGCTTCCCTGCCCTCAAACGACGCCCATCCCATGTCTCCTTGTACTCCCTGGTTCGGTGTTTTGCAATGTGCCCCCAAAGCCAGCCTACCTACTCCACGCTGTTTTATTTCTAGTCTTGCATGCACTTCGGATTTCATGCATAGCACTGCGTTTCCAAAAGTCAAGCCAGGCACCATGACCCCTTTCCAAATCTCTCTCACCACCTCATACCTGTTGTAATTCCAAAGTGCTCTATTTTTCATTACAGCCGCATTTCTGTTGCCCTTACCTATTATATATTTTTCATGCTCACTGAGATATTCTGCACCACCACATATCCATACTCCTAGATACTTGTATTTAGTAGCTCTCTCAACTGTGATATTCTGTATCTTCAGTCTCTCAACATCATCATTGTTAAAAATCATGACTGCTGATTTTTCACTACTGAATTCTAAACCTAATTCCTCTCCTTCCCTACCACAGATGCTCATTAATTCCTGCAAATCTATCCTGTTGTTAGCCATTAGTACGATATCATCCGCATATATCAGTCCCGGTAAAGATTGCTGAATTGTTTGGCCTAGCTTACTGTACGAAAGGTCAAATCCAAGCCCACTCTTCTCTAGTCTATCCTCCAATCCTCTCAGATACAACATAAACAGCAAAGGCGATAACGGGCACCCCTGCCTAAGGCCTCGTCCTATCTCTATTTTCCCCGTTGCCTTTCCTTCCCATGTTATAATCACCTTATTATCTTTGTAAATGTTCCTTAATATTGCTGTTAGCCCTTCATCTAGGTTTAAGCTCTCCACTATGTCCCACAGAGTTTTTTGGTTCACATTGTCATAGGCACCCTTGATATCCAGAAACGTCAAATTCGTACCGGTGGCGCCACCTAGCGGCTTCTGATGGCGAACCTCGCGCATGCGCAGAAACGTCATAGGGTTCGAGAGTACAACGACCTACTCCAAAACAATGTTCATACCGGCTCATTTGAGGAGCTCGGGTTTGTTTTTCTCGCGATTTTGTATTTTTATAGCGGCGCGCCATCTGCATCTGTCTCGTCTGCTTTGACGTTCTTCGTCCGCGCGCCCACCACGACTGCGCGGTCGGTGTTTCCGTTCTGTGTGACCTTACCAACGTCTGCTTCGTGTTACTCCGAGGTAAATTTCGTTGAGGTGCCCGCGTCGGCTAGCGGTCGTAGGGGACATTTTAGCGTCCGCTTTGGCGTTTTCGGGTTGTCAGCGCTGTTTCTTGACGTCGCGTCTCTCCGAGGGGAATGTCGTCGAAGTGCTCGCGTCGGCTAGCGGTCGTAAGGGACGTTTTGACGTCCGCTTTGGCGTTTTCGGGTTGTCGGCGCTGTTTCTTGACGTCGCGTCTCTCCGAGGGGAATGTCGTCGAAGTGCTCGCGTCGGCTAGCGGTCGTAAGGGACGTTTTGACGTCCGCTTTGGCGTTTTCGGGTTGTCGGCGCTGTTTCTTGACGTCGCGTCTCTCCGAGGGAAATGTCGTCGAAGTGCTCGCGTCGGCTAGCGGTCGTAAGGGACGTTTTGACGTCCGCTTTGGCGTTTTCGGCTTGTCGGCGCTGTTTCTTGACGTCGCGTCTCTCCGAGGGGAATGTCGTCGAAGTGCTCGCGTCGGCTAGCGGTCGTAAGGGACGTTTTGACGTCCGCTTTGGCGTTTTCGGGTTGTCGGCGCTGTTTCTTGACGTCGCGTCTCTCCGAGGGGAATGTCGTCGAAGTGCTCGCGTCGGCTAGCGGTCGTAAGGGACGTTTTGACGTCCGCTTTGGCGTTTTCGGGTTGTCGGCGCTGTTTCTTGACGT
Source organism: Ixodes persulcatus (assembly GCA_013358835.2). Lineage (NCBI taxonomy): Eukaryota > Metazoa > Arthropoda > Arachnida > Ixodida > Ixodidae > Ixodes > Ixodes persulcatus. The sequence goes on from JABSTQ010006203.1 coordinate 23,217, forward strand.
CGCGTCTCTCCGAGGGGAAATGTCGTCGAAGTGCTCGCGTCGGCTAGCGGTCGTAAGGGACGTTTTGACGTCCGCTTTGGCGTTTTCGGCTTGTCGGCGCTGTTTCTTGACGTCGCGTCTCTCCGAGGGGAATGTCGTCGAAGTGCTCGCGTCGGCTAGCGGTCGTAAGGGACGTTTTGACGTCCGCTTTGGCGTTTTCGGCTTGTCGGCGCTGTTTCTTGACGTCGCGTCTCTCCGAGGGGAATGTCGTCGAAGTGCTCGCGTCGGCTAGCGGTCGTAAGGGACGTTTTGACGTCCGCTTTGGCGTTTTCGGCTTGTCGGCGCTGTTTCTTGACGTCGCGTCTCTCCGAGGGGAATGTCGTCGAAGTGCTCGCGTCGGCTAGCGGTCGTAAGGGACGTTTGGACGTCCGCTTTGGCGTTTTCGGCTTGTCGGCGCTGTTTCTTGACGTCGCGTCTCTCCGAGGGGAATGTCGTCGAAGTGCTCGCGTCGGCTAGCGGTCGTAAGGGACGTTTTGACGTCCGCTTTGGCGTTTTCGGCTTGTCGGCGCTGTTTCTTGACGTCGCGTCTCTCCGAGGGGAATGTCGTCGAAGTGCTCGCGTCGGCTAGCGGTCGTAAGGGACGTTTTGACGTTTGGCGTTTTCGGGTTGTCGGCGCTGTTTCTTGACGTCGCGTCTCTCCGAGGGGAATGTCGTCGAAGTGCTCGTGTCGGCTACCGGTCGTAAGGGACTTTTTTGGCGTCCGCTTCGGTGTTTTCGTCTTGTCGGCGCAGTTTCTTGACGTCGCGTCTCTCCGAGGGGAATGTCGTCGAAGTGCTCGCGTCGGCTAGCGGTCGTAAGGGACGTTTTGACGTTTGGCGTTTTCGGGTTGTCGGCGCTGTTTCTTGACGTCGCGTCTCTCCGAGGGGAATGTCGTCGAAGTGCTCGTGTCGGCTACCGGTCGTAAGGGACTTTTTTGGCGTCCGCTTCGGTGTTTTCGTCTTGTCGGCGCAGTTTCTTGACGTCGCGTCTCTCGGACGGAAATGTCATCGAAGTAATCGCGTCGGCTAGCGGTCTCACCGGATTTTTTGCTGTCCGCTTCGGCGTTTGCAGCTAATCGGCGTTGTTTCTTGATGTCGCGTATCTGCGAGGGGAATGCCATCAGTGCTGGCGTCGGCTAGTGGTCGTAGGGGACTTTTTGGCGTCCACTTCGGAGTTTCCGGCTTGTCGGTGCTATGTTTGTTTACGTCGCGTCTCTCCAAGTGGAATGCCGTTGAAGTTCTGGTCTTCGTCACGTCTGCTTCGGCGTTTTCGGCTCGTCGGTGTGTTTCTTGACGTCGCTTCCCTCCGAGGTGAATGTCGTCGAAGTGCTCGCATTGCCTAGCGGTTGAAGTGGTCTTCGTGAAGTCCGCTTCGGCGTTTTCGGGTTGCTGGCGCTGTATATCTTGACGTCTTTTCCCCCCTAGGCGAATGTCGTCAACGTGCTCGTGCTGTCTTTGTTCCCCGCCATTGTGTTTGCGTTCGGCTGGCAGCCTTGTCCCTCCCGACAAGACATGTGAAATGTAAGAACTCAAAGAAATTGCGAGAAAGGTTTAGAAACGCTCGTCAAATGTATTCAATAAACGTGAAAAAAAAATGCATGGGTAGATCGTCATCTGGTTCCTTTACATAATAAACACACGCGTGAAACTGGATGTTTCACTCACGCAGTAGTTAGCAACGTCATTAAATACACTAGATACAAAGCTGATCCCGTATTAGCGCAGAGTGCGTGGCTAAATACAAATACATAACTGTTTCAACTCCTGTGCTCTTTATTTTGATCCATCTCAGAAGTTGCGTGCACCGTCATGGAAGCTACAAATGTCCTATACCGATAAGGAAGGCGTTCCCTATATTAAAAAAATTTAAAACAGCGCACCGACACTTTTCGCGCTATTTTTCGTGTACGTTGCATTATTTACACTCGATCACTCCACAAATAAACTTTAGTTGTATGTCAGCGCTGTTGTTCGTCTACCTTCTCGTTATTTTCCGTGTCTTTGAGCAGTTTTTAATTTTTTAGCCATGAAATACCAATTACCCCAGACGTCAAGTTTAGTCAACTTCAGTCCCCGATATTGTTTTCCTCCGCGCGTTGTCGTCTGCTTGCGCAACCCGCACACACAGTCTTGGAATTGCAGCGTCTACGCCATATGAGGATCCAGAACTCCGTTTTAAGGGGGGGGGGGGCGGACAATTTGTAAGGATAGTATTCTCCCATTCTTTCTTATGCACCGGGAGGTGCACCCATGTCAAATTGCCCTCCGAGAAGGGGGGAGGGGGGGGTCGATTTCGTAGGGGTGGGGGCGGCCGCTCCCGGCGCCCCCCCCCCCCCCCCCCGCTGGTCTACGCACACCTGTTAGCTCTAACGTATTTTGAATGACGCTCCTCGTGCCCCAGATTTTTCCGACTCCTTCATCAAAGCTCCTAAACATGCATAGTAATTTGCATTGCCTGTTGAGGATAATACGAGGGTTTGGACGTGCACGGCACAGGTGATGCGGTGGTAGCCATCGTCGGATTGTGAGTCGGTGGTAAGTCCAAGAAAGACAGACAAATAAAGAGGATAACTTTTTATTTACAGAAAAGAAGAAAAACAAAAGCAATACAATAACCAATTACAACAAAACTTGGTGCCCCCTCCCCTTTCAGCTCTTGTAACGTCGGCGACGCCAAGAAATACATTAAATACACAATCGACTGCCCATACATCGTCAGCAGCGTCAATAAATAAAACAAGTGCATAACGAAAATAATTCGAAGTCGTCAATTACAATTTGCATCCTCGAAAAGAGAACAAAATTCAAGACAACCAGCCTCATCGACGTCCAGGAGCAAAAAAAAAAACAACAAATTCACAACTTCTTCACCATATAGTGGGAGCGGCGTCCATAAATGGAATGTTATACAAAACGGCAATGTAAGGCGAGTTCCCCCCTACAATTTAGGGATCGCGCCCGAATGCTGCCCTCTAGTAGCGAGTGAACTCGCCTCGGGCGGAGACGACCTCGGACATCCTTTGTGGCATCGACGCGTAAAGAGCGTCCGCTATTGTTGTGGATTTTAAGTGTTCCCACTCACGGAGCACAGCTTCCCACAGACAGTCCGCGCTGGCGCTGTGGAAGGTCTGATTGGCCATTTCTTTTTTCATTATTCCCCAGACATTTTCTATGGGGTTCATGTCGGCCCCTTTAGGCGGCCAGTCCAGCTCCATTATACATCTGTCCTCCAGAAGTTCTCGAACAACCCGAGACGTGTGTATGGGGCTCCGGTCCTGCTGAAAGGTGAAGCACCCGTCAGGGAAAGGTCCTCCGAGGATATACGGGAGCAGGACTTGATCGATGATCTCTGCGTAGGCCCGAGACGTCAGGGTCCCGTCTATCCTCACAAGGGGACCTAGTCCCTGACGGGTTAGCACACCCCAAACGTTAACGGCGCAGCGCCCACTCGCAGCCACGTGCTGCACGTATTCGGGGTTGTGCCTGCAAATAGAGGAATGTTTCATGGTCACACTGAGTTGAGAAGTCAGGACGACAACACAAGGTAGAGACCACTACAAATCGCAGACAACGCGGAACTCGCACCGGAAGCTATACATTTCTACGTCTCGGTCTACGAAATGCTTCTTATAAGATTACCGTACCTGCAAAGAGCAAAGCCTCATTCAGTAGTTGTAGCGGTGTTTCATTATGTTGGCGCACCCTACCTCTCCTATAATGCTTAAATATCCCCGTGAACTGGGAGCCTAATAAACAAATATAAAAAACTTTTTAATTTTCTTTTTCAAGTCAAAGCACGACGCGCGCCATTGTCTTACGCGCAGCTACGCTGTACACTCGTCGATCTCAGCATATTTTGCGGTCATGCTTGTTTAGAACATTTCACTGGGCACAACCATTGTGGCTGTACGAGAAATACCGTCCTTTCATTTCAGAATCTAGACAGTAATCATGAATGTGCACTCTTATCTACACCAATAGAGTGTCTTTTGCCGATCGCAGTTCAAAGCGTAATACCGCTCTCGCCGTTTTCAAGCAATTCAATAGTATAATCCACGCTCGCGCCTTGGAACGGAAAATGCTACCTCGCGCTTACATGCCCAGACAAATACCAACAAAAAACGCTTCGAATTTGCGCCAAATCGACCAACGAAATAACCCAATAAGATCCAACACCGGGAAATGCAGAAATACACGGTAACTTTTTATAATAAATCGATATTATTCTAAAATAACTTTTGTTCGTGTTCAATGGTTAAAATTATTCTTGGCGTCCTTGATTTAAACCCCTGACGCGTTTTGCGGTACAAGACGTGACTAGTGAGCCCGTGCACGAGAAGCCTGCTCCGTGCAGCCATATAGGAGCAAAATGACTGAGCAGTGCAGCAGTCAGCTTCAGAACGCCGGCTTTTTTTTTCGAAACACACCCTCGTGTGTGTGTTTCTCTGCGTCTAGTCCTTATGCTCCCCCCCCCCCTCCCCACCAAAAAAAAAAAGAAAAAAATTTAACGTCGCGTTAAGACGCTCGAAAATCTGACATACCGGGTGTGGCAGGGCCGCCAAGACCCGCTTTGCTGATCCCATCGTGTCGAAAAAGTACTTTCATCACTAAAAGCCACCTGGTCCCAGCAACTTTCCCAGGCCTCGTGGTCCTGAGCAAACGCCAGCCGCTGCTGCTTGCGCCTCGCAGTTAATAATGGCTTCTGCGCGGCGATGGGGCTATGAAGACCGGCCTCGCGAAGTCGTCGCTGGATGGTCTTCGTGGACACAAGAAGGCCAAGTTCCTTCCTTATCTCAGACGAGCTTTGAAAGGCATCATCGCTCGCTGCCCCTACGATGCGGAGGTCGTCGTTCTCGTCGGTGACCCTTGAACGAGGTGCACGGACGGCGTCAGCCAGGCGATTCTCGTCCCTGTAAGCCTGGATAATTCTGTTCACAGTCGACAAGGGTCGACGAGTGCGACCTGCAATCTCTCTTTGGGAGACTCCCTCTTTGCACAGAACGACGATGTGATGACGTTCTTCAATCGGGACGCGGGACATCTTGCTTTTTGCTGGCTGAAGCCCCGTTAGCGAAAACGTCGTCTGCTTTACGCGAAGCGACGGAAGTGCCGTATTCAAACCGACCTAGCACGAAAAGGCGGGACCGTTTTGTTAGCAGACGACGCTCCACGAAAATCGAACTCGCACCGAAACCGAAACCAGATTTGAAGAATTGCTACACTGAAATTGTTTTGCTTCGGCATATGAGTATTTGGCGGCTCAAGAAAGAAAAATTCTGTATAGCTTCTTTTTAATAAAATCCTCCTCTTTTGTACAAAATTGCTTCAATCTCGCTTTAGTAATTTTTTTTAATCTGCTTTTGGATTAATTTGCTTGTTAATCCGGATTAAAAAAAAAATACTAAAGCGAGATTGACGCATTTATTCAATTTATTCAATAAAAAGAAGCTATACAGAATTTTTCTTTCTTGAGCCGCCAAATACTCATACACCGAAGCAAAACAATTTCAGTGTAGCAATTCTTCAAATCTGGTTTAGGTTTCGGTGCGAGTTCGATTTTCGTGGAGCGTCGTCTGCTAACAAAACGGTCCTGCCTCTTCGTGCTAGGTCGGTTTGATTGCGGCAATTCCGTCGTTTCGCGTAAAGCAGACGACGTTTTCGCTAACGGGGCTTCAGCCAGCAAAAAGCAAAATGTCCCGCGTCCCGATTGAAGAACGTCACCATATTAAATATTGAGGACTTCAGGCCTCATCACGAAGAACGCCTCGCAGAAATAGCGGACGAGCTGGATGCCCTGGCAAGGGAACTCAAGGAGCAAGATGCACTCATCGAGGTGCACGTAAAGAACGAGAACCTCGCCGAAGAATACAGGGCCGTCAGGGAGACACAAAGTGTCATTACCCGGATGCGGACACGTATTCGACGCCTAGAGACACGGACATCGTCATCTATCGAGGCCAGGGTCGCCGAGACTACAGAACGATCGACCACTCAAACCCAGAGCCGAGCTGGACAGCTTAAACTTCCAAAGCTCGAACTCCAACGGTTTGATGGAGAGAAGTTGAATTGGCTTCCCTATTGGGAGCAGTTCCGACAGGCGATCCACGACAACATCGAGCTCTCCGGCGTGGAGAAGTTTCTATACCTGCGGACGGTGCTGACGGGCAAGTCGGCGGCGGCGGTAAGCAGCATTCAAGCAACGAAGAACAGCTACGCTTATGCCGTGGAGCTTCTGAAGGAGAGATTCGGCAAGAAAGACGTCCTTGTTCAAGAACACCTCACGCAGCTGCTGAACCTGCCAAAAGTGAAGGCGCTGAGTGACGTCGGAGCCCTCCGTCGTTTACACGATCACGTTCATCGCAACATCGCCTCGCTGAGGACTTTGGGCATCGACTCTGACAGCTACGGGGCGATGCTGTGTGCTGCGTTGTTCTGCTTAATGCCTGCTGACTGGGCCGTGGACTTCTACAAGGGTCAGAGTACTAGTAATGAAACACCGGAAAACTCAAATCTTGAGGCTGTCCTGCGAGCTATGCGTGTAGTGCTGGATAGCAGAGAGAAGGTATACGAGGGCAGTACACGGGACCAACCGCAACCTCTGAAAATACACATCGACAGAAATCGATCAAGCGATAATCTCCGAGGAAAGGGGTCTGCTGCTTCCCTCGCAGTTGGTGCCAAGCTCTCAAACGACGGGTGCCCTCTTTGTTCCTTCGAATTGCATGAAGCGCCGCATTGTAACTCTGCGATTTCGATCGAAGAAAAGAAGGAGGAAGGCTACCGGCGCGAGCAGAGCTTAGTTGGAACCGTTGGTCGGTACTGGTCGGTACCACATCAACCTTCAAGAGCCCTCCCGATGTATAACTGTAAATACGTTGTATAAAACTCTTTTGTAAATTGGAGTAATCTAAATTATCGAACACACCATATCGTCGTTCTGTGCAAAGAGGGAGTATCCCAAAGAGAGCTTGCAGGTCGCACTGGTCGACCCTTGTCGACAGTGAACAGAATTATCCAGGCTTACAGGGACGAGAATCGCCTGGCTGACGCCGTCCGTGCACCTCGTTCAAGGGTCACCGACGAGAACGACGACCTCCGCATCGTAGGGGCAGCGAGCGATGATGCCTTTCAAAGCTCGTCTGACATCAGGAAGGAACTTGGCTTACTTGTGTCCACAAAGACCATCCAGCGACGACTTCGCGAGGCCGGTCTTCATAGCCACATCGCCGCGCAGAAGCCATTATTAACGGCGAGGCACAAGCAGCTGCGGCTGGCGTTTGCTCAGGACCACGAGGCCTGGGAAAGTCACTGGAACCAGGTCGCTTTTAGTGATGAAAGTACTTTTTCTACACGATGGGATCAGCAGAAGCGGGTCTAGGGGCCTGCCACGCCCGGTATGTCAGATCTTCGAGCGTCTTAACGCGATGTAAAAAAAGTTTTTTTTTGTTTTTTTTTTTTTTTTTTGGGGGGGGGGGAAGCATAAGGATTAGAGGCAGAGAAACACACTCACGAGGGTGTGTTCGAAAAAAAACAAGCCGGCGTTCTGAAAGCTGGCTGCTGCACTGCTCAGTGATTTTCCTCCTATGGCTGCACGGAGCAGGCTTCTCGTGCACGGGCTCACTAGTCACGTCTTGTACCGCAAAACGCGAAAAGGGTTTAAATCAATGACGCCAAGAATAATTTTAACCATTGAACACAGAAGAAAGAGTTATTTTAGAATAATCTCGATTTATTATAAAAAGTTACCGTGTATTTCTGCATTTCCCGGTGTTGGATCTTATCGGGTTATTTCGTTGGTCGATTTGGCGCGGATTCGAAGCGTTTTTTGTTAGTATCTTTCTGGGCATGTAAGCGCGAGGTACCATTTTCCGTTCCAAGGCGCGAGCGTGAATTATACTCTTGAATTGCTTGAAAACGACGAGAGCGGTATAACGCTTTGAACTGCGATCGTCAAAAGACACTCTATTGGTGTTGATAAGAGCGCACATTCATGATTACTGTCTAGATTCTTAAATGAAAGGACGGTATTTCTCGTACAGCCACAATGGTTGTGCCCAGTGAAATGTTCTCAACAAGCATGACCGCAAAAGATGTTTAGGTCGACGAGTGTACAGCGTAGCTGCGCGTAAGACAATGGCACGCGTCGTGCTTTGACATCAAACGCAAATCAAAAAGTTTTTTTTATATTTGTTTATTTGGCTCCCAGCTGACGGTGATATTTAAGCATTACAGGGGAGGTAGGGTACGCCAACATTATGAAACACCGCTACAACTACTGAATCAGGCTTTGCTCTTTGCAGGTAGGGTAATCTTATTATAAGAATTTCGTAGACCGAGACGTAGAAATGTATAGCTTCCGGTGCGAGTTCCGCGTTGTCTGCGATTTGTGGTGGTCTCTACCTTGTGTTGTCGTCCTGAATTCTAAACTGAGTGTGACCATCAAACATTCCTCTATTTGCAGGCACAACCCCAACTATGTGCAGCACGTGGTTGCGAGAGGGCTCTGCGCCGTTAACGTTTGGGGTGTGCTAACCCGTCAGGGACTAGGTCCCCTTGTGAGGATAGACGGGAGCCTGACGTCTCGTGCCTACGCAGAGATCATCGATCAAGTCCTGCTCCCGTATATCCTCGGAGGACCTTTCCCTGACGAGTGCTTCACCTTTCAGCAGACCCGGAGCCCCATACATACGTCTCGGGTTGTTCGAGAACTTCAAGAGGACAGATGTATAATGGAGCTGGACTGGCCGCCTAAAGGGGCCGACATGAACCCCATAGAAAATGCCTTAGGGAATAATGAAAAAAGAAATGGCCAATCAGACCTTCCACAGCGCCAGCGCGGACTGTCTGGGGAAGCTGTGCTGCGTGAGTGGGAACACTTAAAATCCACAACAATAGCGGACGCTCTTTACGCGTCGATGCCGCAGAGGATGTCCGAGGTCGTCTCTGCCCGAGGCGAGTTCACTCGCTACTAGAGGCCAGCATTCGGGCGCGATCCCTAAATTGTAGGGGGGAACTCGCCTTACAGTGGCGTTTTGTAGAACATCCTATTTGTGGACGCCGCTCCCACTGTATGGTAAAGAAGTTGTGAATTTTTTTATTTTTTTATTTTTTTTCTCCTGGACGTCGATGAGGCTGGTTGTCTCGAATTTTGTTCTCTTTTCGAGGATGCAAATTGTAATTGACGACTTCGAATTATTTTCGCTATGCACTTGTTTTATTTATTGACGCTGCTCACGATGTATGGGCAGTCGATTGTGTATTTAATGTATTTCTTGGCGTCGCCGACGTTACAAGAGCTGAAAGGGGAGGGGGGTACCAAGTTTTGTTGTAATTGGTTATTGAATTGCATTTGTTTTTCTTCTTTTCTGTAAATAAAGAGTTATCCTCTTTATTTGTCTTTCTTTCTTGGACTTACCACCGACTCACAATCCGACGATGGCTACCGCCGCATCACCTGTGCCGTGCACCTCCAAACCCTCGTATTATCCTCAACAGGCAAAGCAAATTACTATGCATGTTTTAGGAGCTTTGATGAAGGGGTTGGAAAAATCTGGGGCACGAGGAGCGTCATTCAAGATACGTTAGAGCTAACAGGTGCGCGTAGACCAGGGGCGGATCCAAGGGGGGAGGGGGCGACAGGAGCGGCCGCCCCCCCCCCTAGAAAATCGACCCCTTCCCCTCCCCCCTTCTCGGGGGCGATTTGACGTGGGTGGACCTCCCGGTGCATAAGAGAGAATGGGAGAATAGTGTCCTTACAAATTGTCCGCCCCCCCCCCCCTTAAAACAGAGTTTTGGATCCTCCTATGGCTTAGACGCTGCAATTCCAAGACTGTGTGTGTGGGTTGCGCAAGGAGGCGACAACGCGCGGAGGAAAACAATTTCGGGGACTGAAGTTGACTAACCTTGACGTCTGGGATAATTGGTATTTCATGGCTAAAAAATTAAAAACTGCTCAAAGACACGGAAAATAAGGAGAAGGTAGACGAACAACAGCGCTGACATACGACTAAAGTTTATTTGTGCAATCATCGAATGTTAATAATGCAACGTCAACACGAAAAATAGCGCAAAAAGTGTCTTTGCGCTGTTTTTAATTTTTTTTTTCTTTTTTTAATATAGGGGACGCCTTCCTTATCGGTATAGGTATTCTGAGATGGAACAAAATAAAGAGCCGGGGAGTTAAAACAGTTGTGTATTTGTATTTAGCCACGCACTCTGCGCTAATACGGGATCAGCTTTGTATCTAGTGTATATAATGACGCTGCTAACTACTGCGTGAGTGAAACATGCAGTTTCAGGTGTGTGTTTATTAAATAATGGAACCAGGTGACGATCTACCCGTGCATTTTATTTTTCACGTTTATTGAATAAATTTTACGAGCGTTTCTACACCTGTCTCGCAATTGTTTTGAGTTCTTACATTTCACATGTTTTGGCTGGAGGGACAAGGCTGCCGGCCGAACGTAAACACAATGGCGGGGAACAAAGACAGCACGAGCACGTTGACGACATTCGCCTAGGAGGAAAAAGACGCCAAGATATACAGCGCCAGCAACCCGAAAACGCCGAAACGGACTTCGCGGACACCACTTCAACCGCTAGGCAATGCGAGCACTTCGACGACATTCACCTCGGAGGGAAGCGACGTCAAGAAACACAGACGAGCCGAAAACGCCGAAGCAGACGTGACGAAGACCAGCACTTCAACGGCTTTTCACTTGGAGAGACGCGACGTAAACAAAGAGAGCACGGACAAGCCGGAAACTCCAAAGTGCACGCCAAAAAGTCCCCTACGACCAGTAGCCGACGCCAGCACTGATGGCATTCCCCTCGGAGATACACGACATCAAGAAACAGCGCCGATTAGCTGAAAACGCCAAAGCGGACAGCGAAAAATCTGGTGATACCGCTAGCCGCCGCGATTACTTCGATGTCATTTCCGTCCGAGAAACGCGACTTTAAGAAACTGCGCCGACAAGACGAAAACGCCGAAGCTAACGCCAAAAAGTCCCTTACGACCGTTAGCCGACGCGAGCACTTCGACGACATTCCCCTCAGAGAGACGCGACGTCAAGAAACAGCGCCGAGAAGCCGAAAACGCCGTAGGGCATGGGCGTCGGCAGGGGGGTGCAAAAGGGGCACTTGCCCCCCCCCCCCCAAGCCAGAGTGCCTACCCCCCCCTTCCACAGCTCTATCGGGTACGGGGGATGGAATGACGTCGCGAGATAGCTTTTCTAGCAAGCGGAGAAGTCGAAAGCTAATCTAAAAAGAAAATCCACGCACTTTTGTTCCCTTGGATCCTTCTGCAATAAACACAATAAAGAATAAGATCTCCCCTCGGTCAGTTGCGATCAGCCGCGCCCAGCTGGCAAAAGAAAAAAAAAAAAAACATATGGAGGAACATTTACTTCCGAGAACACCACAGTGCGGTGTTGTGAGGAATCACAGGCGTTCGGGTTAAAGTCAGTAAAATACCCCAAAAACAGAGCGTCTTCTACACAGAGTGGGATTCTTCCAAAAAGCCCAACAGAACAAATCGGCGTAGCGTTGGAGATAGCTCGCGCTGCCTCTTCGCTCCGTCTGCGTAAGAGTGGAGAGAGCGGGCCCCGGAGGGAAGAGGGGGGGGGGGTTAGCTTCGGCATTTTGTTGGGTTTCGACCCCCCAAACCAACCGCCACAGCTCACGCTAGTGATCTGTTTTTTATATGTGCCTTTGTGTTTTTCTTCTCCTTTGCCCGTAGCATGTTGCAATCATGGGAAAGGAGAAGAGGGGGGTCAAAATCGGGGCCAGGCGTCCTCTTTTGGTCAATGCAGTTCTGCGAAACTCTGTTCGCACCATGTCAACAAGGATACTCCCCCGGGCCATCACTCACGCGGGAAAGGAGTGTCGGACCGTCCTCTTTGACACCACCGTGTTCGCACGCGTGACACTCGAATATCTGTGACAGGGTGGCACACTTTGCTGTTGCTGGCTGTCTTTTCCTGGCCCAGTTGCTTGAAAGGGCCACAATCCGCACCCAATCCCACTTTTTTATATAACCGTGGGCTGAAATAGGCCAGGAGTGAAAATGGACACCAGAAGCTCTTTTAAACGGAAAGCTGACAGTGATTATAACAATCCATCTTGTGCAACGAAGAAGCATGTGACCTCAGAGCCGTGTCATGACCTCGAATCTATCGATGCACCTGCTGTCTCCGTCACTCCTGATCATCCTCCGGCTTTAAAGAGCCAGCTGGACATTGGCTTTGCCCTCAACTCGACTCTCACAGGTATGTCAAACTTGTCTTTAACTGTGGGAGTATTCATGTAAAGCTGTGATTGATCAGGTATATAACAGAGCGAGCATGACAAGCTAAGGGAACCCGCGTCGAGGAAATACGGGAGGTTACAATGGCAACTAACTCTCCGGCGGTAGCCCTGCCGCGCTAGCTTTCCAACACAGCTAACGCAGCTTTCTCTTCCCTACTAAAAATCCTGTACAAATGTATACCGGTCTATACCGGTTCATACCGGAGTCCTGTATTCTCGTATCGGAAACCGGTAGCTCTGTACCGGCGACCTGTAACCAGGTACTGGTGAAGCCGATACGCCGTACCGGCTGCCCATACCATGTACAGGCGGCCGGTAAACACGCACTGGCAAAGCCGGTACGCCACACCAGTAACCGGTAACCATGTACTGCGAAGCCGATACGCCGTACCGGTTTCCCATATCATGTACAGGTGGCGAGTGAACACGTACAGGCGAAGCCGGTACGCCACACTGGTGGGCCGTAATAACGTACCGGTGGCCAGTAATCAATAGAGAGTTTTAGTAGATCGTTCCGATACCTCCGATACTGCCGATCACGATACTCCTCCACTGTCTCCCTTGCGCATGCATAGTATCGTTATCGGGGCTATCGGAGGTATCGGAACGATCTACTAAAACTCTCTAATGCGCGGCCGCCAACAACCACGCATCGCAGCGACCGGTAACGCCTTACCGGCGCCGGCCCTTAAACCAGCGGTCGGTAACCTCGTACAGGCTCTACCTGTATACACCAAGCAATTAACGCAACGAGAAATTATCAGACATCGACGGGAACGCGCGCACCGCGAAACTGTAATAATGTTTTATAAAGAATTTTATTCAGAAAATCACAAATTAGGCCATTTCAAATTTAACTGTTTCAGCTATCTAACTCAACCATTTTATGACATGCATATATAAAGTCATAAAATGCGAAAATCAAATCCATGGGAAGCGAAGCCGAGATAAACGGGAGTTTGCTTATCAGCATAGCTTTGAGCCCTGTAACGCGGTAGTTTCGGTTTCGGTTTTTTCACATCGGATTGGATTGGATTTTGTAGCTGCAAGCCAGACTGCAGGATAACAACCAACGCCGGACAAACAATATTTGTTTAACATGAAATAAACTTAAAATTATATATTTTTATCATTTGAAATGTTTTAAAAATATTTTGAGTAATAATAGTATTAATATAAACTAAGGCAGAATGTTATTTTAATTCAATCTAACCCTTACGAACCCACGCCGTGCACACCGCGCACGCCAGGAGGCCAGTGCTCTGTACCGCCGTAAAGACTACCGCCCCACCGTCATTGCCGTAAAGACCACCGTGCTCTGGACCAAAGCCGCCTGGACGTTAGGGCTATCTCGACGGGTGTCTATTGGTGTCAATATGTAACTACGCGTACGTGATTTATGTTTATGGCGCGAAGGTAGTAGCCAGCGTGAACTGTATCAAGAAGTTCAAACCGGCGAGCGTTGAAGACTTCGACTGCAACGTGCCGAAAAGCGTCTAACTGGAAGGCTACTGGAGCGTGCGCCGTCGAGTGGTAAGTTGTTTTCTATGCATCACGGGCTCGAAACCGATAATGTTCGCGAGCCCCTAATTTTTAGCAAATTCCACGCGTCTGAAAATTAGCGAAACTTTAGGACACGTGGAAAGCGGAAATTTGGTGGGCCCCCGTTCCAGCGTCCCCCGTTCCGGCGTCTAGAATTTGCGAAATTTGGTGGCACGAATACATGCCTTGCACCTACGTCACATGATGACGTCGAACGCCGGTAACACCATGCTGGTGGTTGAATCGGCGGCCCTTCGCAGCGAAAGCAATAGTAAACTGCGCCGCTCTCAGCTGTAGCAATTACTGCGTACCTCGATGATCGTCCGATCGTTTCGGCGGCATGCTCCGCGAGACAAAGTAGCCGTCAAGTTAGAGAAAGTATGAGCGGCAGGAAAGGAATGCGGCCGCTGATTACCGAGTTTGCGGAACGCATTTCATAGCGGCGAGCGACGGCGGCACTTTTCTACCGTTGTTTACGTTTGCGCACGCCTTTGCATCGGCTTTTGCTCGTTCGTTGTGAAAATGGCCTTTGTCTCTCGTTACATAACGCCGTCTCCACGCTTCGAGCGCACTTTCGGGGCTCCCGCCGAGTACGGGCCAGTGTCGAGCCGCGAGCCCGGCCAGACGTCGATCGGTCGGCGGCGGCCCCCGTGTGGAAGCTCGCCGAGACGCCACCGCCGGGGCATCGGTTCGTGCCGTCCGCGAGACGGTAAGGAGCGAAAGTATGCAGGCGAGCCGGTTAGGAAACATATTACTATAAACCCCGAGGCAATGAGAGTTGTCCTTTCCGTTATTTGATTTACCCTTGTCTCAGTGTTTAGATATGACGGTAACCTTGCGTTGTTTACCAGTATTTCGCGAAATCGTACCAATTTTTCTACAAGCGACTCCTATACTTCGTCTCACCTTAGTATGACTATTGTTAGGCGCGCGTGCTAAAAACGCGAGCTAGTCGCTTTGAATGAAGCCGCGGCGGCTGCACGAGCGCTCGTGCAGCAAGTGCTCTAGTGAAGGCAGTCAAGGCTGGTCGCTCGCGCTAGCACAGCCTTCGCGGTTAGTCCATGCTAGGGTGAGACGAAGTATAGAGCCGCTCGTCAAATTTTAAAACGCGCAAATAAGTGTTTTTTTTTTTGATGCGACAGTTTTTTGCGTCAAAACTATCGGCGGCATATCGAAAGTTTCTGCTCGTAGCGCAATCGCACCAACGCCGAAAAAGTCCGCACGTACTGGCTAAACGCCATCACCGTAAGCTCGGCACGTTTTTTCAAGTTCACATTAACACAATTAGGTACCTTTGTTGAAAATATGGTGCACGTCAGCGCATGTACGGGCAGTTAGCGGCGTCCTACGCCTTGGTAAGCGCATCCGCGCGGTGTGAACTCAACCACTACGGTGCGGGGCCCCGTCCTTCATTAGCCTGACATCACTTGCAAGGCATGTATATGTCCTTGCACCCGATTTGTAAAGAACTGGGCAGCGAAAGCAAAGGGTTTTACATTGTTGACTACAGGGCGCTCCAGATGGCAGCCACGGCACTTAAAATAAATCGCAACAAATCGGCTTTGTAAGCTACGACAAATTTACCACATAAGTTCGACTAGGTGGTGCATTTAATTTGTAAAAATATCGAAGAAAAGACTTGTTGAAACAAGGATTATAGCGCAGGCTAGCCGGTGAAGGGTCATATTTATAAACCCCGATGCAAGGGGGGGGGGAAGAGGAGAGGGGGACAAACACAACAACTTTGAGGGGTAACTCAATTTGCATGTTTTGTTTTACAGAGACACGAGATGAGCTGGTTGCAGCCTTGAAAAAGAAGCACATGGCCATCCCTATGATATTGAACTCAAGGTTTGAGGTATACGTGCGCCTTTAGGCTGTTTTTCTTACCTCGTTCTTCGACTCTGTTCAGAACCGGCGGCCTTATGTTCGTCTTTTGTGTCCCTTTTTCAAATCGGCAGCATACTTGACATCCGTTACCAGTGGGCAGCAATTGTGGATAAAATTGCACGGTTAGGCTAAAGAATACCTAGAATTTTGTTCGCTTCATGAGTAATTCTGTCCATTCATTATGGCTGATCAGGACTGTTCATATCGGACATTTTTAGATTGCTTGCC
>JABSTQ010006204.1:0-29704 GCA_013358835.2 Ixodes persulcatus
GCAGATGGTCATAGGCAGTCGCAAGAAGCGTAAAAAACTGGTTTTCAGACTCTCCAGTCGTAAGAAGTCGCAAGTGTGTGAATCAACCCTTAATGCGAGAAGATGAATCTCAGAACCTGTTTGACGGCCGCCTCGTGATGGGCATCCAGTTCTTCTTTGGGGACTGTGGGTGGTTCTTCGTCGGCCACCTTGGCTATCGCCTGCTCGGCCCATTCCACTGCGCGGTCGTAGAAACTCTCGTTCAGAGCCACCTGGCTGATGTTCAAGCAGTCCAGAGCTGTAGATGCACAAAAAGAGAAGGCTCTCAATTTAGACTCAAATACGAGCGAGTTCGTTGTTCGTCGATAGAAATAGAAGAGTAACATAGCCTATGTACTGCAGGGGTAAACGGAAAAAAAATGTTTTACGAACTCAATAAATGTAGTAAGAGTAAGTTTAAAACTTTTCCTTACTCCTTTGGAAACTTGCAGGCACGGGGTTTGAACCAGAAACAATATATTGGTTCTGCTGCACAAGCCTTTAATTCAAGGATAGTGAATAATCAAGCTGAATATTGTAGCAAAACCATGTCAACTGCAAATAATACAGCGACCAATCTGAATAGTATTAAAGTGCGAAAAATGATGTTTTGTTTCTTTAGATGCCGCAAAGCAACGCACGTGCTTCTAATACTTTTATTGGATTGAAGAAATTTTGTATTAACTGATCATCATCCGAAACACTCATATGATATTTTTAAGAATTTCCAAAGATCGTATATTTTTAGAACTAGCTTTGCGTTATGACGGGAATATGCGCTATAGGATATATTGAATTGTTTCCAAAGTGTGCATCAAGACGTGTATATTGAGTTTGAGAAAATGACTTGGTAAGATTATATACACTTTTATTTTGTGGGAGATGAAGGATTAGCATTGCGTACCACTCAGCGGAAGACGCCCAGGAATTGTTCGGTTGCGCGGAATCTCTGTGTGCAGGTTTCCTTTAGTAAGTTCATGTAAGTCAAGAGAGTACGTGTCTTGCAGTCTCACAAGTGATGCCGCAAGCCTTTTGAAGTCCTCCTTCCGTGGAAGCAGCTGTTGCTTGCGCATTTCTTTTATGTTCATCAGGGGATCTGCGATTGTTCGTAGAGACATATGTATTAATGTACTGCCAAACTTCCAACCATCAATCTATCACTATTTGCTTTGAACGTGCAACTACTTGCCGGATATTAACTAAATAAATTTATAGGGTGACTAAATTACATTATATTATTTAAGGCCAGCATCTGGCATGGAAATAGTCTTGATAGCCTGGTAGATGTTGTTTCAGATATTTAGCCTCTGCACGCAAGGTAGTGATAAGAATTCCCCTCGCAGCTTCAGATAGTACGACTCGCAATGATTTTATGTTAGTTCCAGTAGACATGCAAAACCCCAAGGGTTGCAGCATTGAGATCAAGCTAATAAAAATTTAATCGCTATAGTTGCATGGGGCACGAGTCCCTTTAGATCAGTGGTTCTCAGTCATTTATGTTTCGCGGACCCCTTATGGATCGGCGGAGATGATGGAGGACCCCGTTCGTGGTGAGGTGAAGGAAAATGTATAGGTAATTATGATAATGATTTAATAAATGTATTTAACTAAGGGCTGTGTGAGGTAGGTTTCTCTTTTTGACATATAAAAGAGAAAACTCACCCAAAAATTGGAACGTTTTTTTCACAATCTGAGAAAAGACTGCTTTTATTTCCCGGCTTGACTGATGAGGGTGGGCTTCGCGGATCCCTAGAATGTCTTCGCGAACCCCCATTTGAGAACCACTGCTTTAGATTATGCGAAAGTACGTCGAAGATAATAAGCCATTTAGATTACTCGTGCATGAGATTTCATTATTGATTATGCTTTGCGTGATGTGATGAGATGGCATAAGGAATTATTAAAAAATCCGAAAACACTAGTTGTCGAGCGTTTCTGCTTGTATTCAGGGGAATTTACTAAGCTGTGTTAACATTTTGTTTTTCAATCATCAGCACACTTTAGCATTGCAGACTGGTAAACATCTCCACATGAAGTCGGCTCAGTGACATCATGCAGCGTTTGGTGGCACCTGCTATTAAGGTTTCGCTTCAAAATGCAATTTTAGCTATTTTGACACCGTTTGAAATTCAATGACAGGTAACTGCGCATGCATACATTTACCTATAAAAGCGTGTTTGAATGAATTCACTGAGCGCCAAGTCGGCGTGTGGTGCCGTTGAGCTCGTTCTGCACGGAGCTTTTAGCATGTTTCGTTAAAACTATGAAATGTTTTTTTTTTTATTTATTACTTTCCAGGCGCTACGCCAAGCCAGTTAAGGATCAGCTTTTTTCCGAGGGACATCGCAGACTGCGTATAATCCACTAGAATCACCGTCAGCTTTAGAAACGCAGGTCGTGCCCAGTGCCGAGCATCTTATCATGGCTCTGCAGACATTCAGAGTGCGGTTTTAGGTCACGCCCTTTTAGGCCACGCACACTATTTCTAAGACACGCCCGGCGTTTCTTAGGATATGAGTGACTATGTAACGGTCTGCGCAGCAATCTATTCGGTGTCCATTTGACCTTCTTGACCACAGCAAGGCACCAAGAGAAAACGTGGGCCGTAACTGATCTCTTGACTTATTCATATGTCATCAGCTTATATTATTGCTGAAAAAAAAAAAAAAACGAGACCCACCGAACTTTCGCGTTTTGTTTATATGTGCTTCTATGGTCCCAAGGCCAGCGGTCATCCTCTTTATTAAGTGGAAGGCATGCACCGGGTGCTTGAGGTACTCAAAGACGGCGGACGGTGACGGCAAGTCGTCGTAGGGCTGCCTGTCCTGGACGAAACTGGCGGAGATGAAAACCAGAAGAGGTAGCTTAATCCGTGAACAGTTAAAAATGCGAGCCCTGATATGCAAAAATCAAAATCTAAGATTGCGATGTTTGTCTACAAATATTTCTGCCTACTTTTTACAAGGCATTGTAGGATCAGACTTCCAACGTGATAGCAAAAAGTACGACTATTACGTTCGAGAATTCGTTTGTCATTGCGAAACCAATGTAGCCATAATAAAAAAAGCTGAACTCTTATGCGGTAGTTATCAACGAGCATCAAGATATGCCATTCAATTATCAATAAAAGTAAACTAAAAAAAAAACTATGAAAAACTGCAGCAATCAAGAAAGTGCCCGATCGACTAGCAGATAGAAATAAAACAGTAAGACATAGCGTAAACTAATATATTTGTGGAAAGAAGAGAAGAAAATAGACAATATTGTTTATTCACAGTAGGTTTCAGCAATTGGCTGTCGGGAGAATATAGTTTAAGAAAACGGATATTATATTTCTATACCGCGATACTATGGTATCATACCCTTTTATCTCACTTTACAAAAAATGTCACTAATTTTTTTTTTAACACTTTCGTTGCGCACCATATGGCGGGCGTTCACTTTCTTCAAATCTTTTGTTCTGCCTCCATTTCTCCTTGCACTTTCCTTTCGCAGTGTGCGGCCCGATTGTCACAGAGAGACAGTGGAACCTACTTGAGTATGCTGTCTTGAACAACTTTTAGGCGTTCTACATATCTGACGAGGTCGGCCTTTACGTGTTTCTCCATGTCGATGAGGTCGGAGAGCCTGGACACCGTTGAGTAGAAGTCCGCCTCTCTCTGGCCACTCGAACACGTCGCCAGGCACCACAGCATCAGGAGTGATCTCAAGACGATCCTGCCGGTTCAATAAGGGCGATGGTTGCGTTATAATCATCAGAAGCAAAAAAAGTGCAATCTTGATCACATCACAAAATATATCACTGCCCCTTTTGTGTGCTTCCATTATCAACGTAAATTTCAATAGAAACAAACCGTGAGCAGCGTGCGTATCGTATTTTAGAAGAAATCGTAGTGTATTCTTTAGCAATGTAAACACAAATTTGCAGCGACATTCACCTTCAAAGTCACGGGGAGGGCATGACGTCAGCCACGTAGCTTTCCCAAGCCATCCTCCCGTGCTACTCGCCTCTTTCTCATCCGCCTCACCGATTTACCTTTAAAACATGAACCATACGTGACCACTGAATGATACATGGTTGCTTCTACGAACTAAGTGGCGCTATCGTTACACCGTAGTTCTGTTCATGATAGCAGCAGCTGGTTGCTCCTGCTGCTTTTTATTTAATCGTGTAACAATAAATTCAAGAAATTGTGTTGTTTTTTTTACACTCCGTTACCACCGCGCAATGAATACAAGCGTTCTAACGGTGTGCGTAACTTCATTCAGCTTGAGAGATTTGTTTTGCATCGAAAGAAATTTTAATATACTTGCAAATTTTGACAGCTTTTTTTTTGTGCACGCCCGTGTGAAATATTTTTTGAACCATGCAGCTGAGTTTGACTATTGTGTTTTATTAATATGTATCTTGATCAACGTTGGATCGACTCAATTTGAAATGAACCTGGGGTTTTTGCGCTGGGGCCTGCCAGATGACCTTCTTTGGTTTGGCTTATAAAATCCTAAGATCTGAATATTTGCTTTGCTTTACCTTAGTTCCGAGCGCAGCCAACTCTACAGGCTGATGAAGCCACTGCAGCAGCGGTAAGAGCGCGATCCGGTGGCACACCAGGCGCGACCGTCGAAGTCATCAGATTTGAAGCGAACAAAACTCCACTTGGTTGAAGTCCACTCATTGTTGCCACAAAGGGCCAAAGTCCGTCGTTTCAGCAGCTCGGTGGCTCTCGGAAATCTACGAGAACCGCTTATAAGTTCACGTTACTGCGACTTGTTCAGGACGTAGTCCGACAGCGTCGTGCCGGTGAACGAAACTCGTCGCGGAAGTTTTCTTCGGCCGTTGACACTGCAAAGTCCCATCTAGGTTTTGGCAACGCCACACACTTTCGTTCACTCAAACTGCTCAGCTGCTCGGCTCCTCCTCTCGTCGTGGTCTATCGTCTGCCCATCAGGATCTCGCACGTCTCGCCGGTCTAGCCTAAACGGTGCTCTCGTTAAACCTACCAGTTGGTGCGAGTGCAGTACTCCGGCCCGCACAGCTGACACGTCGCGCACCGCGTCCGCTGCTCGAGTTTTGTCCGCTGCTCGAGACCGGGACGTGAGGATCGCGTGGTCCGTCGTCTGCTCCTCGGGGCCGTCAGGGACTCGCTGCCTCGGCCTCGGCAACCTCGCCTTCTCTTCCCGCACGTAAACCCTACCGCACGGGGGTGAGCGGTAGGGATAGGGATAGGGATATATATATATATACAGATAGATATAGGTATACTACAGGTCAGGTGACGTCGTGTTGCCTGACATCAATCTTCCCGCTAAATATGACAGGGGAATTAAATTGGTGTAGAGTTTACGTGATGTTGTGTCACGTGACATCATTTTTCCCAGCAAATTTAGCTGGGAAACCAAAATAATGTCACGTGACGTAAATTTGTCCGCCATATTTTATGGGGAAACTGAATTTGTCTGTATGTCCCGTGACGTCAGGTTGCGTGACATCTATTTTCCCGCTGATTTTAGCTGAGATAGTGATTTTGTGTATAGGTCTCGGGCTATCAATCTTCCCGCTAAATTTAGCGTGAAATGCATGCGCGAACGGACGTACAGGCGGACGGACAAAGTTTTCTGATTTGGCGGGGGGAGGGGGGGTGTAGCGTTCAAAAACATTTCATGTCTTTATCGAGCGCTGAGAGTGCTTCACCACGGTCGTCAGCGAGCTTAGATTCACACCCTTCCCTTGGATGGACATTCCAGAAATACCTGGACGACTTGGCATGTGGGTAGTGGTTGTGGGGTGCGTGCAAAAGGCTTTAGTAGTAGCTATTGTGTACCCGATAACCAGAGGCCAGATTCACAAGGAGCTTCTTACTATTATTTAGATATGAAGTTCGTAAGTTACGAACTGCGTAAGAAAAGGAAAAATCGTACGGGAGAACTAGAACTTCCGGTGTCCCGCAAGGAACCGGTGTCCGCGAGAGTGGCCTGTTGCTATGGCAAAAGAGCCTTTGGCAACACGAACAATCAATCGGAGCTCGACATGGTTCAGAGCACGTGGACTTGCAATAACAACAAACGCAGGCGGCCCTTCCACCAACGCTTTTCTTGGGCTCTTGTCCGTGCAATGAAATGTCAACGCTTCCCCGATTTTAAACGGGCCCGAAAGTTGAGGGCGGGATAACCGTCTTTGTCGGCTTACTACGTACTAAATCGCTATAAAGTAAAAAATACATATATATATATATATAATCGTTGCTAAAAAAATACTGCCCGTGCCGCTCTTTTGCAAAGCGGCGTACATGGAAACAAAGCGCCGCGGCGTTTTTCGCGGCCTTGGAGATGCAAGAGCGAGCCGACGTCCAAGCGGATACGTTTGAATTCGAGATTAGGGAGTTTTCATAGATCGTTTTAGCCGTCCCGCAACGCTCTCCGCAACCCGCTACGATACCTGGAACTGTATACAGTCAAGGCTATCGGCGCGCAGGCGCATTAGCAGCTTCTTCGTTGCGGAGGGCTTAGCGGAGGGGGAAACGCGGTCTACGAAAACTCCCTATTGTCAGCAAGAGCCACGTAAATATCTGTTCACACTTGGAGCGGACGCGCGCGTGATTGATCAAAGCGCTGGATTCTCGCTGTTAGACCGCGTCTTGGTAAGCACCTCTGGGCCGATCTTTTACGATTGCTACTTGATGCTGACGTGACACTTGACAGAGGAAGATTGGACGGCACCGCGTAGCTTTCAGGAGCTGCTCTAGCTCCGCAGTGTTGACGTACCGTCGTGTCGGAATAAAAAGGACATTCTAATAACAAAGTGCACATACCATGCGTTGCGAAGGTAATCCATACGGCGTTTATTGGAGCTCTAGATATCGCACAAAACAAGGAGATAGCATCGATGAGAGTGTCCCTTTTCGACGAGTGCGTTCGTCACCGTTGCCTCGGAAGACAAGAGAATGTCAAGGGGAAGTGACTGACCCCTTAATCGAAAATTATGGTCAACGATCAAAAACTATAGGGTCCACAAGGGTCGCGCAGGCATATTTCATTCAGCAAGCCAGTCAGTCGTGGGCAGACGGTTTTGGCCAGGCTGCGTCGGAGCAATGCTGCGTCCGAGAAAGTCCAAGTGCCTTGCTAGGCCTTCATTCCGACGAGCTAGCCCTTGGCAGTCGCTTGGTCAGTGGGATCGTTACCGTTCTAGTACAGTGTACTGGAATACTTGGGTAGTGTTGGGACTGGAGCGGCTCAGCAACGGGAGCTCGTGAGGGCGCGTGTATTGACAGTTCGTGGCGGCGCTGTAGTCGAGTTATCCGGAAAAAATCGCGCAGCCCGCCTTTTTTTTTTCACTTTGAGCGGTGCACGTGTCGGTACCACAATTTTATACACTCCGTTTCACGTTATGCTGTACCGCAGCGAAGGCTAGAAGCGCGAGCTCATAGCGTTGGCAGCTGCCCTTGGTGCACGAGAGCTTGTGCCGCCGAGATGTGCCCTAGAGCAAGGAGCTCGCGCTTGTAGCCTTTCCCTAGGGTACTATGTTGCGCTTTTTGGACTCCCAGGAGACCTGGAAGAGGGAAGTGACGTCAACGACTAGAGAAACGCAGATTGGATGTTGACAGAAGAAAACAAAATCAACATCCAATCTGCATTTGCTGCGTTGTTGACGTCACTTCCCTCTCCCTAGTCTCCTGGGAGTCCAAAAAGCGCAACATAGCCCCCTAGGTGAAACAGAGTATAGTTCCGTGTGTTTTTCACTTCGAGCGGTGCGCGTTTCGGGACCACGATTTCATAGTTCCGTGTGTTCGATCGTAATATGCTTTGAATCTTGTGTTCTGATTTTGCGGATGGTGAACGCGTAAAGGTAGTGCCGAAATGCCGTCGGCGAAACAGCGACAGAACTCTTGCTCTGCACCTGGGGGGCTATGTTGCGCTTTTTGGACTCCCAGGAGACTGGAGAAGGAAGTGACGTCAACAACGCAGCAAATGCAGATTGGATGTTGATTTTGTTTTCTTCTGTCAACCTCCAATCTGCGTTTGCTCTAGTCGTTGACGTCACTTCCTTCTTCCAAGTCTCCTGGGAGTCTAAAAAGCGCAACATAGCACCCCTGGTTGCAAAACGGGCCTCATCCGAGTGAAAGGAGTGAAAACGGCGTCCCTTTTCGGCGTTCCAAAGGACAGAGCCAAAAGAGATCTTTGGGAGAAGAATCTGCAGCGATCGGACAAGCGTCTTGAAGAAACAAGTGCTGTCTGCGAGCTGCACTTCGAGCCCCGCTTCATCTTTCGAGACTACGTCCACATCATCGGCGGAAAGGAAGTGAGGATTGCTTGTGGACACCCCCCGCTTACGCCAGACGCGGTGCCGACTCAAAATATTCTGGCGGGCTAGTTGGTTCCACATACTAAATTACAGATAGCGCTAAGACAAGGACAGACAAAGAAGTGGACAGGACATAGTAATAGCAAAGTGCACATACCATGCATTGCGAAGGGAGTTAGCGCCTGCCCTGTCCACTTCTCTGTCTGTCCTTGTCTTAGCGCTATTTGTAATTTAGCGGTGCCGACTCTGCTGCCAAGTGTACCCCAGGACCTGAGTGGAGACCCTCCCGCATGCAGGACGAGAGGAAAGGTTGTGTTGTCTCGTTCCTACTCTTCGTCCCTGTTGTGAAGCGCTATTATCTTCTCCAAGAGCGGAAACGAAGCGGAAGGCAAGTCCACCAGAGCCCATCGTTGCAAAGCGTTCGGGGCTCGCTCGGGAAACTGACCCGTTGTCACCATTGGTGAACAGCGAAACTCCTGCCGTGATCCCACAAGGCATCGATCGCGACGCACTAGGCTCCCGGAATATGCCAACTCTCTACTGGGCTGTTCACAAGTTCAGCAACTTCGACGGTGTTGCTTATTTGGAGACTGCTCTTGAGCCAAAGTCTAACAAGATCAGCATCGAAAAGGCGGTGTTCATTTGTTTCTTCAACTTACCGGATGTGGTATGCCAAGTATACCTTCAGGGCTGCATATTGTAACCATGTATGTGCTGCACATTGTAACCATGTATTTCAATGCCAGGCTATAAACTATTCGACTAACAACTTTTATCTTGCCTTATTCACGTGTGCTGTTGTTTCCTGGTCTAAATGATGTGAAATAGTTGCTTGTTTTCTTCTTTGAATAATCTTCAGCCCACGTTGTCTCAGTTTTTGAACGTAAGTTCAATGTTAAAACCCGTGATAAAAATTGTCACGGTTTATAAGCCATTTCTTACAAGTGAACGTGGGGTGGCCCTCAGATGGTCGTGGCAGCCATGAAGAAATATAAGATTCTCATCTCTTTGCGATCGTCGCTTGGGTGATTTGTCGCATAAATGAACGTAAAAATGAGTGACAGGTGAAGCGAGCTGATTAAGGTCAAGAAGAAGAAGACGGGAAGAAAAAAAGAAAAAAGTTAACCTGGGGTACTTCAAAACAAACTAAAAGAAGCTCGGGCTTTAGTATGTGCCGTTTCGTTGCACCATAAAATAAAATAAAAAAAAACTGCTTCTGAGTTTTAGATATACCCGCCAAATATCTAATGTTTGGCCTTTTGTAACAAAGGCAATGGGCATTCCACTTAAAATGCTCACCATCCCACGAACCGAAAGTCGCAGTTAATTCTCCGCTGAAAGAGCTTGCCATTCGCTTCTTTAAAGTCGCAGTTGTTTTTATGTGAAGGTAGAGTAATGCAGCTTATACCGTCCAATACATTGAAGGATCATGTTGCCAACGATCGTGCCGCAGCGTAATTCATGCCGCGGTACGACCGCTGGCAGGTCGTAACTGTATCCGAAATCCTTTGTGCACTCCACCAAAGCGGCACCGAAGATTCATATTTTCGCGCGTGCAGCCGCGCATGCGCACACCTTCTGGATAACGCGCCGGTGTCGACACCTGTCGCGATCAATACCACGCGCTTCAGGCGAGCCCCTCCGCTCCCAACACTACCCAAGTATTCTAGTACACTGTAGTTCTAGCTTTTTCCGGATGCCTTTGGATAGAGCTTTCATCTCAGTCATGGTCGGTTTCAAGTACATCTTTCTTTTTAATGCGTTGGCATAAAGCCCCAACCACATAATGCGTTTTTCACGCGCCTCATGCTCGTCGGCGGCTCCCAGCGTCTGAGCGCGTCGCTCGAGGTCACGCACAACGATGCCACGAGTGGGAGGCACCGATGTCTGCCTCGGCCAGGTTCCGGCATCGCGCCCAAAAGTGCGTTGCCAGGCAACGACCAATCAGAATCACGCGGGGCGGACGCAACACCTCCTAGATAAGCAAGCCTAAGTGTTGAACTTCCCTGCGTCTGAAGAAAGTCACAGTAGGGCAGAGATTGGAGACAACTACGGCGTCAGCATTGGGCTACGAGTCGTGTCCAATACGACTCCTGGCCGAACGCTGGCGCCGAGTCGTGTCTAATATCTGCCTTACGGTGACCTTCTTTTGTAACGCAGGAAAATTCACTAATTAGGCTTTTTATCTACGAGGTGTTGGCGCAAGTGATCGCCGGGTGCGCCCCACCCGCCCTCTGGAACATCCGGTTCAGTCTCCGTGCAGTTGCGTACAGACGCGTGCAGCAAGGTCTAGGACAGTCTCGGGATTGACAGGTTACTATCTTTCATGTAAAATTAAAAGGAAAAGTTCCTAAACTCTAAATACACTTCTTTGGGCAGCACTATAATACGCTGTAAACAGGTGGTTGTCGCCGGCTGCCCGATGATTTAGGCCGGCGAAAATGCGCAGCTCCCGACCGACGAGGATTGACAGCGCGTCCCCGTGGGGTTGGTCGACATTTCTTTCGTCAGTTGCGGCTGACGCGAAGAAACGCGGACGCCGACGAAAGGTGCGAAACACGCATCCATCTGGTTGGGCCTCTAGTGCCTTATACATGTGCTGACCTTTGACTGGTCGGAGAACACGTATTCGAATTTCGCATCGTCACCACGAGATGGTGCCACACCCCCCCTCTCTAGGAAAAACACTTGCAAGCGCAGACAGATGGCGGCGGGTACATATTTGGAACAATTTCGAGAGGCTAGGACGGATAGCAACGGAGGCCGCACTGGATTGGCTGGCTATAGGGAGCGACGCCTTGATGTAACAACGTAACACACAACAACAGAAGATCGCCGCCGTCAACGTCCCCCTTCGCCAATTTTGAAGCCTAGCAATGGAGCAGCGGAGACGGCGGGTGTGTCATTAAAGTCCCCCCACCCCCCCCTTTCATGCACACGCTAAGTGACCTGATCTGCTTGCACCAGGAAGAGAAGGGGTTTCGGGAATGTACACCCTGCGGAAAAGTGCTGAGAGGCTGCATTCATCATGCTTTGTTATATATAATCGCTACGCAAAATGCTGACGCATTTCTTCGAGAATCAGCGGGGCGGCAGCAGTGATTTTGTCTTGCTGCTCGATGTCGGGACGCGCGTGAAGTGTGCGAAAAAAAATAAATGTCCGTTGGTCTTCGCGACGATGTAACAGAGCGATGCTGCCTGCCATGTTGATTTCATCGTAAAAAAAAAAAGTGCATAAGAAAAAAAGTGCATAAGTTGACGAGGAGACTATACTCCTCGTCAAGTTTTCTTGGAATTGCAACGGAAGGTGCAGGCACGCGTTCCCTCTCCCATTTTGAGCGCTGAATAAAGCTGTGCGGGGGCTCTCCTCCTTTCCCCTGAAATGCCAAAAAAAGTCGTCGCGAAGTATAGAGCTGTCGGATGATTCCATCGTAGCTTGCGCAAAACGTACGATAATTTTGTTTCGTGAATACGAGTTTGTTCTTAGGTTCTGTCGTTCGCACACTTTTGGCGTAAGATCGTTTCCTGAATCTGGCCTCAGCTGCAGCACAATAATCTCTAACGTACGCAGTAACCACTATTTTAGTGACAGTGGTTTTGCGTTGTGTCTTAGCGCTACTGCTTACACCAGACCTTAACTGATGAAAATGACGGAAGTATTGAGGTGCAAATTAACTTAGATGAAATTGTGAACTTGGTTTTTGAATATTCATTTCCCTAACTATTCCTGCGGGATTAACTTCTGTTTTTAGCATAGCTTGTCACTGCCATTCTGAAAACATGTTGTTGCAAAATGTTCAAAATGACAGCGGTTGGGTGCAATGGAAATCACTATTTTTGATAAAATCTTCAGATTTTATTGATTGTGTTGTATGGGGTATCGCTTGCGATAACACATGCGTCCAAGTATTGTTATCGAAAGGTACCTTTGGAGTGTTCAGCAATACCCGATACTTCCAAAAATTCGCCTCGAATTTATAAGCTCCACTTCCTTTCATTATCCGTTCTGTGCTTGCTACCTACACCTACTCAGTGGAAGCCAGCTTTAATTAATTATTGCAAAAAAAAAGTATTTTTTTAAGCCGCAACACAAGCGACGTAATATAAAATGCTTCGAGCAGTTCAGGTTCAGTGACTCGCTTTCCTACACGTACATTTGTGGAAATTTCAGAAAGGCACGACGATGCTGTTTTTAGGTTCGCCGACCCCACACTTGCGGCCTCCGGTTAAACTTGAAGGATATATTTTTCTTTTTTATAGTATCACTCGTGAGCCAGGATTGCACAAATCTGTAACTACATAGGAAGCAAAGCAAGGGTCCGCCATTTGCAAAAGTGCCAGGCGGTCAAATAAAGCCCACAGGTTGTACTCGATACACTCTTTCCCTTTCATATTTTTTTCTTTCTTTTATGCGTGTGTTTTTGAGCGGTACCCTTTACAAGCGAAGATGCTCTACTCGGGGCTTGATTTCGGTTTCATTCTTGCTTGTTTTCTATGCTTCTTTGCATCATCCTGTTTGCAAGTTGCTCGAAAAGGCATTAAATGCTTAAATTCGTACAGTTCTGGATTTCTTTTTTTTTTCGTCTTTTTAACGGATTAACTATGGCTTACAAACTTTGATAAAACGAAATTCCCTGCTACGTGGACCTTTCTATATGAGACGCATCAGCTGTTCGAGCCAGTAACTGTTTCTTCCTTTTTATTTCTACTTTATCTAAAGATTACCCATGCAGTGTTTGAGGGCGCTACAGCAGAGGTGTTACAGGAAAAACAACGCCTTTATCAGGATATATTTACATTCACTCGTTCATATACATGTGCATGCCATTTTTATAAATTTTCCAGATGGGTTTAAGCGCTTCGCGTATCACGGTTTAAATCATAAAGCGTTTAACTTATTAAAAAGCTTATAAACTTAAAAACACTGACGAATACTGATAAACTCATAAACTGTATAAAATAAAGCTAATTCATAGATGTTAAATTAATTAAAACCATTTGGACGAACAAATCTCAATCCGACGTCCTTGGCAAATGTCTTTCCTCTTGCTGCAACGTTGGGTGTCCCGCTGTGCTCGGTAATGTGTCGAGTACTCTTTCTCACGCACATTAAGAATCTTAATTGTAACATTAAATCTTAGACATGTCACTTAGCAGGCAACAGCGTCCTTCATCGTCCAATTACGGACCCTCAGGGTGATATCCCTTAGCAAAAAGAGGCCGTACTTGAAACGAATTTGAAATATATTGAATATGAATATTCATTTTGTATTCATTCTGTATTATTTTGTCCGCATTCGAAATACGCACGTAATGTATTCAAAATATATCATAAATATTAATCAGAAAAGATTTTAGATATACCAAAAATATAATTCCTTCCCCATCAAGATGCCATTTGTGTACTAAAAAGCGGCTACACAATTTTTCTATTTTTTATTTCGTTAGTAAATGTATTTCTGTGGTATTTGAAGGCTCTACTAAATACATCCCACAACTACACATCAGAAACGAACACAAACACAAACACAACGACGCACTGGACACCTGAATGACAGTCCCGTTAACTGCTCTAGAGCCTTATATAGCCTACATATTCAAGGTAATCATTTGGCCGGTGACCAGCTCTGCACTTATTAAGGTTCTAAGTATTCTATCTTCTCCTAGGGAGTCTGTCAAATAGGAAACAGTGTATTGAAGTTCGTGGACGATATCTCTTACTAAAAAGCATTGGTACAACTAATAATAATTTGGCGCAGTCGCTAAAACAATATCCACAAAAACGGCTAATAGAAGAAATGTTATTGCTTCTCTGCATAGCACCACTCAGGATGAAGCGAGTCAAGCTAGTTTCTTCACTTTAGAATGGTAATTTTGCTTTTCTTTACTTGTTGACTAATTAATATGGTCATTAACGTCACTATATTAAAGCCACTACTCACATCACATACAATGGCGAGTATACACATTCAGTGAACTAACATTGCGCTAACACAATTTCACGCCAAACATATCTGCTCACAGCTCTTGCTGAAGCTTTCCAGCATCAGCAAGTGTTGTGGTTGTAGTTCCCGAACCCCGTTTGTGATTGGTGTGCAAGAAACTCATCAGGTGTGTTCTTGATAAAAAAAAGGAAACAATAACATAAACATCTCTGATTCATCAGTGCGATGCTGCACAACTCAATTGACAAACTAATCAAATGTTGTATTTAGGCAGTTCAATGTACTCCACATCTGCTTGAAGTGAATTTCTGATAGGCGAGCTTTTCAATACTTAGGTAGTTTAAGTCAAACTACCAAATTATTGCAGTCAAAAGGTGCTTAGGGTATAACACAACAATATTTACGATTTCCAGGTATTTTAAGAGCATTCTGCCCATATTTTTGATCACTTCCTTTTTTTAGGGTTGGAGTATATTTTGCATGAAATAAACTAATATATTTTAAGGAATCTAATTGAAAGTTATTTTGTGCCTACTAATTTAGTATTTACATATTTCAGAACGCATAAAGAGAACTTCAAACGTAGTTTAAATAAAGGAATTTTAAAACTTTTTTCAGAAATATATTTTAGAACTAAGTAAAAAAAAAAGAAGTGTGTATTTTCGGTGTATTTTTTGTGTACTTACAATTATGAGCTGTACTTCAAATAAACTCAAATTAGAATGTGGTATATTTCAAACGTCTTAGTTTTCGCTAAGGGATGATTTGACAAGATGACTTAAACAAAATACCAAACTGGTATGTCTAGATACGTAGGTGAACATTAAAGCGCCATAAATTATTTTTTTTTTTAAATATAAGTGTAAAATCTTAAACCGGCAAAATAATAATTTATTCTGAGTAACTAGCAAATAAATATGACTCAATATGTACTCGCATTACTTCGCTACCCCCCCCCCCCCCCCCCCCCCATATTTTTAAAGGTATGTACCTAATATGTAAAATTAATGTGAGGCCAAATAATATTCCCTTGACTATAGTAGTACCCGTGAAGTAACTTCGATACTCTACACATAATATACAATATTGTTTTACCATATTATACCAGTGCAATCAATCTTAAGCCTAATAAATAACTTCGTGAATGTGCCTAGACATGCGGGTCAATGTCACTACCCAGAAATATTTACAGTTATTAGTCTCAAAACGCTAACTAATGCGTTCGCAAAGTAATTAAAAAGAAAAGCAAAGTAATTGAAAAGAAAAATTACTCACGTCATTGCACCTGTCCTCAGAGGCCGAATCATCCAAACAATATGCACACCGTTCCCCTCAAATGAAGTGCTGCGCCGGCATACGCTGGTGTATATGAGTGGGACTCCAGCAGCCAAGGTTGTCTGCCTAGAGATGAAAACCTTCTGGAAACTCGAGGCCCGCGTCTCACAATTCGTGACGTCGGCCACGTCACCAGGGGTACGCCGGGGAGAGCAGCTGTCGAAGCTTCGCTCGCTCCTCCGGATTCGTCTGCTTTCGCTTCGTACTTTTACTGCCTTTCCAGACGACGCAGTTTATTCTTCCAAGGCGTGAAAAATGTTATAATGTAGTTGCAATGGAAAACGCCGAAGGCGCCCGGTCTCGTCGTTCATGTGTTCAAGGCTGTAGATTTCTCAACGTTGCGTCGCTCCGTCTCTCTTAAAACAAAAAGAAACAAAAAAGAAGGTTGAATTCTCGTGGCGTGCTGCTGTCTCGCGAGAGAGTGCCGGCATTTTTGTTGGCGCCTGAACTCGTGTTTGGGATATTTATTTGCCCAAACTCTTTGTCACGATAATATAAAATACATAGCGTTTATATACCGAGCCCTGCACATATCAGCGGAATACCCGCGGATCATCCGCGGATATCCGCAGCCAACCGGCAGATGCGCATAAAATTAAATCAGATTAGGCGGATTGTGGATCGGATGCGGATCGGATGCGAATATCCGCGTGTCTGGATTTACATTTTTGCCGATGCACCCCACAAGCCTGTACGTGTGCGACCGTAGAGTGTAGATTAAAATGCATCATCGAATGTTCTGGTGGAGCAAATTACTCCCTCAAAAAAAGTTGACTATCGGTGAGAAAATTGTTCTTTACGTCAAGAAAAACCCGAACCAATATCACTTGAGAGCATTTTATCTCGCCAAAAATGCTGTCCCGAACAAAATTTTGAATGCAGGGGCTTCAATTGTCCCGGGAAAACATGTTCTTGTTTGCCAAAGAAAGAGAGGAAAACATTGTTTGGCCAAAGAAAACCAAAAACATACAAGCCACAAGAAAGTATAAAAAGAAGCCTTCAACCACGAGTGTGATTTACGAGTTCCCGTACCTCACGCTTGTAGCTCAGTTCGTGCATGCCATCCCAGCATCAGATACATCAACGAAAAGAGACTTTTAATTACCGGGACTTGTATATCAAGAGAGGCGAACCAACTTGAATTCGTTCATCCATGACGATATTATATTTCTACACATATTTCTACACAATATTATATTCGTAGTTGTGTACTCGCGCCTTACAACGTATTTGAGTTCTTTACTGCGGTGAGTGGCCACCTTTTCCCTTCCACTTTTTTATCGTTTGCCCTAAATGAAATGACGCAATGTTATAAATATCTCCCTCGTTAATTGTCATGTTTAGAAATACTCGTCTGCATCAAAAGAGCATTACGAAGCAAAAAAAAAAAAATTGCTTCCTTTTGTGCTCTTTTTCGGGAAGAGTGCCGCAGATTCCCAGGATGATCTCAAAACTGGGATCATCTTTCCAGCGATGAGAAGTGACTCTAGAAGGATGATCGCTTATGATATAAGTTCAATAAAACAAAATACGATAAAATGACGCTCGCCTTATTCTAACTCTAAGAGTTATTTGTAGAAAGATTAGCAAATGACTTTTAGGCTCCGAGCTTTTTTTTTTTTATTCACACTTGATGTTGCTATGTAAAATGAATGCGCAAATTGCGGGTCGTATGCGGTTCCGAATTTTACGGATGGGCATCGGACGCGGATACAACAGTCTAAAAACATTGAGGATGCGGTTCTGATGCGGAAAGATACTCTGCTGATGCTGACTGGATGCGGGTATGATCAAATTGCTATCCGCGCAGGACTCTACTTTATTCTCCTTTGTTTTGTTTCCCGAAAACGAGGATTGGGAATCTGAGTGGTGGAACAAACAGACACACTTTAAAATAAATTCTTCTAATAGGCATAAATATGGTTATATTATATTTTATTAAAATATGCATGAACAGTCAGCGTCTTGTCCGCAAGACAGCCTAAGAAAAACACACAAAAACACGATAATTCCAAAGGAAACTAAAATGGAGTAGGCCGGCAAGGTTCGCTATCCTCGATGGAAATTTAAAAAAAAATCAATGATCTCGGAAATTTTTTTATAATAATTCGCAGTCATGTATTACATGGGTGAGCCTAGAGGGTACACCATTAAGGACTGACAGATATGGCGCGCCTTGCGATATTCGAATTCCAAACGTACATACTTGAAAGTGAGCCGGCAAACGTAGTTTCCCAGGAGTTTTAATGTCCATGTTTTTCAGAGCTCAAGTCAGAGGTGATAGGTAAAATGTTAAAAATAGAGCAAAAGCAACGACCGTGCGTTTTCTATGCTTTATACCGCTTGTCAGTCGTCTGCACAGTGGCTTGTCAGCTTGCTCCCATGTGGTCATTTGTTAATATATTGAAATAAATTATTAATTATCGCGATTATCTTGCTCATCGCATGATTATCTTGCGATTATCTTGCTCATGATTATCGCATGATTATCTTGCGATTATCTTGCTCATGATTATCGCATGATTATCTTGCGATTATCTTGCTCATCGCATTATCATTTCTGCATTCAGCAAGCTACTCAGAAGCGAGCTCATAAACCAGTGGGCAGTCGACAAACAGGATGGTACAGGATGATGGGAAATTCACGGCCTTCGATTTTGCTTCATTTTTAATATTTGACTACCTTTGAATTCAGCTCTACCAAAAATAGACATAAAAATTCTGGCAGAACTGCATTAGCGTACCCAATTTCAGATATGTACGCTTGAAATTTGAACTTTGCAAGGCGTGCCAAGTCTGTTAGTCCTTGCGACCGCACCCTGTATGTATTTTATTTTTTGGCAATAGGCGCGGGTCATTGTTTACCCAACTAGGTTATCCTGCTTTCGCTTAAGTCGACAGTAGGCGTTTCTCACAGTATTTGAACACCTCAAGCAGTAATGATTACTTTGATATATTGCAAAGTTATGATTACCTGGAGCTCGTAATGCGTGATATCTGTTTTTTTATATATAATATTTTTTTTGTGAAATAACCAGACAAGAAATTGTAGCGAAACCTCCTCACAGTTCATTTAAAACACAATTTTCAACCATGCATTTCCTAAAAAAAAAACAAAAAAACAAGAGCTTAGTGAAACGTTACGTGAGCAATATAATCTGCTGATATCGCTCTTATTCGCTAAATCATCTTTGAAAAAATCTCGTTTTCCTAACGCGATGTCGAAGTCCCGACGCTCTTAACTAGCAACAACGGCGAAGAACACGTGTAACACCAGTACAGGTAGCACATACGAAGAAAAACATAAACGACTGTCAGCGCCTTTCTTCGGCGACGAACGACGAAGCAGCAGCAACGAAGGTTGCTGCTGCTTGGAAGAATTTAAGAAAGCTTTTACTAAATTCCGGTCCATCAGCGACTCGACCTGGAAACATTGCGCCATTTTCCAGTCGAGACAAGCGGTGATGTTTTCGACAGAAAACATTACGGCTTGGCAGACAGACGCTCCATGACGCAGGTTGCTGCTGCTTGGAAGAATTTAAGAAAGCTTTTACTAAATTCCGGTCCATCTGCGACTCGACCTCGAAACATTGCGCCATTTTCCAGTCGAGACAAGCGGTGATGTTTTCGACAGAAAACATTACGGCTTGGCAGACAGACGCTCCATGACGCACGATGATATAGCACTTGACGCTCCACGTCAAGTGCTATATCATCGTACGAAATTAAGAACGTTTTATGATTCCGTTGCCACTGTCAGCGGATACTGAATGTTTTGACGCACAGCTGGCGTCGATTCATTCCGTATCCACCGCTGTCACAAAGCGAACGTGACAGCGAGATGCTGTAGAATTAGGGATGGCCGCATCACCCCTGACCGAAATGAACCCAGAATAATAAAATTCCGAAAATGTTCTTCAAGACCATTTTTTTTCGGCAACAAGCGAATACCCTCAGTGGTACTGCGCGTCCTCAAGCAATGCCAATAGTTTGATGAATCGTGTGCCATCGTCGTTTCGCTAAAACAGCAGTTAAAAAAGGTACTCCAGTGTTTTCTTTATACGCGTGCCGGTTTGCCTGAAAATTTGCTAAACACAGGAACAAACATCGCTGAAATGGTAACTCAAATATTGTACAAAAATATTTTTTTTCTCGCGAAGGTATTGAATTTACAATGTTGGTCCTCACCATGTACTTCAATGAAAGTCTACACTGGCAACATGAAAAATGTGGCGCAGCAGCACAAAACAAATGCTCGGCCTAGTCTATGTTTTGACTGCCCGTTCGACCTACAAGCCTGCCTTTCCTTGGCGTCACGGTACTGAAAAGCCAGGCGTCTATGAATGTTCGTTTTGGCATCATTTTCACTTGCTGATTTTACAATAACGATTTCGGATTTCGCGATACCAAATAGCATAGAGGAGAGGGTAAAGGCAAGGGATTCCGAAAAGGTAGTTTGTTGGGGTAGCTCACAAGATCGCCTTGCGGTACTCACTGAAGCAGAAGGGAATAGCAGTCGCACCGGCGTGTGAATTCTAGCTGATTGCAGCGTACCATGATGTCGTCCTCCGGTTACGAGGAGTGCAAATTCGTCTGCTCATTGCGCAGGTCGCTTGTTTACCCTCCAAACGCGCCCACGTGAGTTTGCTCCCCCCCCCCACCTCCGCCACCTGCCCCTGCCCCCCCCCCCCCCCCCCCCCCCCCTCCTTCCGATCTCAACCGATGACGGTGGGCGCTTGGCTGTCTCGTCATCGCGCGTTTCGTGCGCGTTCTAAATCTTACCCTATGATTGGTGCGCTACTTACCATCCTTGGTTCGTTATTGGTTCGTTGAATTTCTTGTCATTTAATCTCGCAATCTGATTGGTGGCGAAGTAATAATGAGATGCTTGGATCTCGCCACGCACTGCGCTTCATAAGCTCCGACTATTGTAATTTACAATAACGACAAATCCTTCATATAGCAGTGATTTTAATACACGGTAAAATCCACTCGAGCACTAGTTGTGTTGACATTGTGCGATGGCGTCAATGGCGTTGCGAACCTAGCGGAAGTGAGGTCACAAAGCAGACCTTATGTCTTGTTATTTTGTTATTTATTTTAGTGAAGGCACTTTATAAACTTTTCTGTTCCCTGCAGTTTGTGCGGTTTCATGAATTTTCAGTATATCTGCTTATTTTGCTCGGCGTCTTCTGATGCAATGAAAATAAAATCATTGGGCATATTTTTTATGAAATAAAACATATAATAATTTTAGCTCCGGAACAAAAGCTTATACGTCCCGGGCGTCTGACTCATGCCAGCTGTCTGGAAAGTAAACAAGAAAAACATCTGTTTGGTGTATAGTCCAATATCTTCAGAACACCCTTTGGGATGGGATGTTACAAGGGACACACGGAGGACCTTGAGCCGCAGCTGCGGAAGTGCAAGCGTCCACGCGTCCTTTCAGAGCGTTTGAGCGTTGCCGTGCTGCCGGGCGTTTGGAAGAAAACTAACCTTTTTTTCTTTTCGACGCGAAAATGAACTGCGTTTCGCCGAACACTCAGTCTCCGCCCAAATGTAGCGCTAGCGGTTCGATCCAAATATCAAAGCTTCGGAACTTGCTGTTACTTCAAATTTTAAACGCGATTTTAGGTCATGCTCAACGAGGACATGGCGGTCAACGGAACCCGCGAATGCATCAAGATGAACAACCATGTATTGATTCGGGGTGGTATTTGTAATGCGCTGATGCACTAAAAATAAGTTAAAACGGTTCGTAATGGGCCTTTTCCAGATAAAGACCAAGTGGCCTTTTCCAGATAAAAACCAAGTGGCTAAAACTCCAAGTACGGTTGGTGTAGGGAATGGGATCTGCGATACCTTTCCTTGAAAGAAAACCTAACCAGCTACCCTGCGTACTTTCTCTCCTTGCAATACCATTTCTGTCTTCTTTGTGGCTGGTCCGAGTCGCGGAAGAGTCAGAAGGAGTAGTGCAACCATCCCTCCGGACGCCAGCCGAAGTTAGAGCTTCGCATGTGCAGAGCACTTCTTAAAAAAGGTCCATTCGACAGTAACGTGACAATTCCGCCATATACGCAATTGCATCGCTTACAAACACCTTCGTCAACACCAGACTTGTACGTAACTCGTTACAAGTAATGGATTACTTGTAATCGATTACATTTTACTGTAATTTTGTAACGCTTCAATAATTTACTTTAGGAGTAACGATCCTTGTAATTGAATTACTTTTTTTGCTGTAATTGATTACAAAATTACAGATTACTAACTTTCTCGTTTTTTTTGTTTTTTTTTTGAAGGGGGGGGGGGGGAGGGGTGAGGGGTTAGGTGTGCTGAAGTCACTAAGCTCTGGGCAACGGTCAATTCTTTCTTTTTTATTTTCTTTTTCGAAAACACTAAGCACGGGACCTAGAGGATTTGTAGGCCACTTCACTATGTTTCGTTTCCTGGGTACATTTTGTTTCTTGGTACACCGGAGACTACGTCCGGGTATGAAAAATGACCTTATCCAGCCTCTCGTGAGTAATGTATTTGAACAGCCCACTTTTTATTTCATTTTTTTTTTTTCACAAGGGGAATTGGGTGTGTAGGCATCACTCACTCAGCTCTAAGCAAAGACGGTCAATGCTTTCTTTTTTTTTACTTTTTTCGCAACAACTGAGCGGGAGACCCCAACGATTATGCTACTGTAATAAAAAAGGTTCAATGAAACGTAACGTGGGAAGTAATCGATTACTTTAGAGTAATTTTTTGATTACTTTTTTTAGACTGTAATTTTAATTGTAATCGGTTACTTTTTACAGTGAAGTACTTGTAATTGTAATCGGTTTCTTTTTTTTTTCAGTAACGTTTACAAGACTGGTCAACAGATACGTGTTAGAGGCTTTGGAGAGCGATCATTGTATCCGCCGTATTAGCCCCGTGCGCGACCGAAAGCGTCGCTGTGGTCGGCCTTCCACGATTGGCTGAACGCTGACTATGACGTCGGAAAGGGGATTTATCATCGACGGAAATAAGAGGAATGAAAGAACTTTAATTTTGACGGTGTTGGCAGTGTTCCTTTGAGAGCGCAATGATTTCAAGCTTCCACCATGCTAATAACAAACACCATCGAACTTGTTGTTTGCAAGGTAATGACGTCACAAAGGGGAACCACAAGAGGGCGCCACCAAAACTTCTCGCCGCTAATAGTATTCCTGCTTGAATCGAAAGCTTGGAGCACGTGGCATATTATGTTCTTGCTTCTGCCTCGGATTAGATTCGAGCTTGCTTTTTGAATATGAAGTATAGCGAGCTTTGAGATATTTCACGCTACCTAAACCAATCGTTCGGCTGAAAGCGGACTGTCACACCGTCGTCTGCTTTCAACAGAGTGCAAAAGGAAACAGTCAGCTAGAACGATAGGGACAAAACACAAACGGAGAAATAGCTCACCGTTTCCTATTGAATTATGCACCAATTAGCTCAACTTTGGCCTGTTATTCAACAGAGTGCTTGGTGCGCTTATCGAGAGATGAAGCCACAAGCGTAACTGTCGGATATATATCCTAGATTTGTGAGAATGACCAACTCAAACTAAGGGATGCGCTTGCAATTTAATGACTGCCGTTACAGGAAGAAAACAAATCTAGGGCGCCCTCTTTATTGGCCGTTCAAAAGTCCCACATGCAAAATGCATTAGCCCAGAGGTTTTCTATTTTTTTTATTTATGCGCGAATTTGTACATATTTTTTATACACGAATTAAAAGAACATAATCGTATTTTTCTACCATCGCTAAATACTACTCAGAATCACTCCATAACATTAATAACCGAATAAACTTGTCTTAAATTTTATTTCCAAGCAATGGCAGTCGGAAAATAAATTCGAAAAATATGAGCATTGTTCATCCCCTCAACTCGGACCAGAGGAAGTGGCCACATGGCCTGGTGCCTATCCTATGCCGCCAACGTTAATCATAGCCACGCGCTGGGGTCGGCAAATTATAAAATGTGTGCTGAGCTCCAGGCATTGGTGGCGCCCTCGTTCGGTTAGCTTTCCTGACGTCATTACCTTGTGAACAACAAGCTCGATGGTGTTTGTAATGAGCATTCTGGAAGCCTGAAATCATAGCGGTCTGAAAGCAAACTGCCAACACCGTCAAAATTGAAGTCCTCACATTCCTCTTATTTCCGTCGTTGAGACATCCTTTGCTGACGTCATAGTCAGCATTCGGCCAATTGTGGTGGGCCGACCACAGCGACACTTTCGATCGCTCACGTCGCCCGAACCACTAACCGAGTGTCCGCCGAGGCATTTAAGGCTGGTTCACACATCT
This sequence comes from Ixodes persulcatus, assembly GCA_013358835.2. Lineage (NCBI taxonomy): Eukaryota > Metazoa > Arthropoda > Arachnida > Ixodida > Ixodidae > Ixodes > Ixodes persulcatus. The sequence goes on from JABSTQ010006204.1 coordinate 23,920, forward strand.
GCGTTGGTTGCGTTCGCATGCAACCGAAACGACCGTAACGACAAAGTCACCGGGACAAGCGTTCGCCGAACACAGCATAGCAAGTGATGCAAGGGGTAGCTGCGCTAAGCCATTCATGAGCCAGGGTTGTTGCGGTGTTTTTGTCGTTACGGTCGTTTCGGTTGCATGCGAACGTAATCGTTGCAAGTGTGTGAACCAGCCTTGATTGTTACGAGCCAAAGTCGACAGCTCACGCAGTTCTCGTGTCCAATTCATGAGCCGCGCTCGATTATCGTGAAGCGGTTGGTTTAGATCCCAAAAAGTACGGCATCAAGCTTGGACGAAGGTAAGACTGAAATAAATAGTACCCTTTTATCCTTGCAATTTCACCGCGACCAAGAAGCTTCTGAATCAGTGGCGGTCCGTGCGAGTATACTTTCGCCAGACTAGGACCCGTACGCCTCTATAAAGGCTGAACTCCATGGGACGAATTATGTGACGAATAACTGGCGAACGCCGCCCGGCGGCTTTCGCTCTGCGCGTGGAATCAACACAGTGACTGCTACGTCGCGCGCAAAGCGAGCGTGCCGTCGGGCGGCGTTCGCCAGTTATTCGTCACATAGAGTTCAGCCTTAAAGTCATCAACATGCCACCTTGAAATCGTTTCATAACTCTTTTAAGCCGGCGTCACATAATTTACGGTGTACAAAACGACCGTTTCCAAACATCAGTCACCGAGATATCCGTGGTTCAAATGCCGCGTGCCAAGATTCTCCTTGAACTCGTTTCCATGCGGCATTCGATGCACGGATATCGCACACTATACATTGTAACACCCATAATCGTGTAAAAATGGTGTAAGAAGGGTGTAAGTCAGAAAAAAAAACACCCGCTTTACACCATTTTTACACGATTTCTGAATATCGGTAGGTGTAAGAAGGGTGTGTTGACGTCTTACACCCCTTACACGCCCTTTTTACGCCCCACTTGTAGCAATTGTGTCCAGAATCGTGTAAAAAGGGTGCATGGGCAAATGTTACGCCCTTCATTCACACGGTGTGAAAGGGGTGTAATGGTGATGCTGTCAAATACACCCATGATTTCATAGCCGTTCATGTCTATTGCATTGGTGAAGCTGTTGCTGATATACGGTGGTACAAACATCGAGTATAATTAATCGCCACACGAAGTGGCGTATGATTAAAACGTTCCAGAGAATAGATTTGCAACTCCGATTAAACTCTCCGTCCGACACGAGCCGAAAATTACGTGTCGCGCAGGCATCAGTTTTATCAGTTCAACTTTGATTTTAAATAAACAATCTCTGCTCGCAAAAAATGAACGAAGACGTGTAAATATACAATCGAGGCAGCACGCAGTATTGCGCCGTTATGGAATTATATCGGAAAGATTGTGCCGATAGCATTTTGGTATCGGCACAATATTTGTGAAAAATGGGATGGGTCACTCCGACGCCATCCTGACATACCGTATACGAGGCGCCGTTTTTGGTTGAGTATCAAGAGTGTCCTGCGTGAATCGGCTATGCCGGCGAGGTATTTTTATTTCTTGTCAGCCTAAAATCCGACGTTAAAACACAAAACAAAACAAGATTAAGCAAAACGGAATCTGCTTATTTTTAACCTAAGAAAGACCTCCTGCGATGAAGCCTTGAACAAACTGTGGCGCCTTCATTTCGGGTATTACAAACTCACCTGACTGGGTTATGCACTACTTATAGCACCTTCACTGATATTTAAAGGGGCGATGCAACAATTTTTGTACTTTGCGCAAATACCACTTAGAACGGATCCCTGGCGTTAATGACCTATGAAACACGCGTTCGTTTTTCACCCCACGCAATAGAAGTCCCAGAAAAAAAATTAAAGAAAAACGAGCATCGTTCACCCCCTCAACTCGCAGACAGAACAAGCGGCCACGTGATCTGGAGCCGATTATATGCCGCCAATGTCGATCATAGTCACGCGCTGGGGTTGGCAAAGCACAGGACACGCGCTGAGTTCCAGACATTGTTATGGCTCGGCTATTGTCGTCATTGCAGCGATTGGACACGGACCACTACCCGAATGCTTCTCGAGCTAGTAATTATCACGAGCCCAAATCGAGTGTCCACGCAATGCTCGGGTCAAATCTATGAACCGTATTCAAATATCGTCATTGGGGTGTACTGCGGTCCCCACGTTACGTCATCAAATTTTTCAAAGGAGAGATTGAATGAAAATGATCGATTTTGTCCTTGAACTTACACAGCAACAAAGGAGTTCCTTGGCCAGTGGCATTGCGTGCGAGTATCCTTGAGTCCCACTAGTACCACTAAGCTCGTGTAAAGTGAAAAACATTCCAATTGAATATCGTTACACCGCTCTTTTAAGGGGGGATCGGTGGCCGAGTGGGCTGGCGCACACCAGAGCCTTTTATACTGGGAGAGTTCGGCGGTTCTTTGATCCAGCCGCCAGTCTGGCAGCACTGATCAAACAGTCTGGCAACTGTGCGCATCGCACTCCGAGTTTCGTTGTCCGCCATGATGTGCCTTGCCGTCTAGCGTGGAGCGAGAGATGACGATGAAAATGATCGTTCTGCGCTCTGCCAGACGTTAGAAGAAAACGAAATGGGGGGCTGCAGTGCCGTTGGGTGCTCGAACAACGCGAAAAAGGGGTTCAGGATGTACCGGTTCCCGCAAGGAAAAGATAACCGCGCAAGGCACAAGATCTGGGAGACCAAACCAAAAAGGGCTGACTGGAAGCCGACTTCGAGTGCTCGATTGTGCGAGGTAAGTTATAATTAACGTATGATTAACGTCACAAAATGCTTGTTTTTAGACTTTCTCCTTACGCCGACAAAAGCACGAACGGCAAAGCCTACACGCGTATACATCGCATGTCAATGGGGACCCACTCGCCGGGAGGCACATCATGGCGGAAGCGGCGCCCGCTGAGTCCGCTAGACCTAGCGGGCCGTAAGCCACTCCCACCCGCCGAACTCTCCCAGTATAAAAGGCTCTGGCGCACACCAGCTCGGAGCACGTGGAGCGAAAGGTCGCGCTGCAGAACCCAGGGATCGTGGGTTCCATTCCCACCCCTGCCCGTTTCGATCTGTCTGTCTATGCTGGAAAAAGCGGTGGAGAAACTGCATCGTGACGTCGCCGGTGGGGGAGCCTAATCTCCATCGCCAACAAACTACATCGGAAGAGAACTGCACCGTGACGTGTCCGGTGACGTCGCCGATCTGTGGCGATTGAGTTGAAACTACATCGTTTTTCTTTTCCCTACAGGGAATTTCGGAGAATCGCCGAGTGGGCTAGCGCACACAAGCTCGGAGCACGGGGAGCGAAAGCTCGCGCTGCAGAACCCAGGGATCCTGGGTTTAATCCACCGAGGTTCAATCCCCGCCCCTGCCCGTATGAGCATCGTACCGGCGTGCGGCAGTGTATCACTACTTCGTGATGCACGTTAAAGACCCCGGGCTAGCAGTCGTACTGCACTGGCTAAATTGCTTATCTACAGTGGGTAACAATGTCGCCATGTTCAGGCAGACTAACCTCCTGCTGTATTAACATCTAACGACAAATTTTACTTTTTGACTTTGTTTGACTGCGTTAGTGCAACTTCTCTCGTGCTGCACGAGAAAACAATTTTCCTTTGGGGGTTAAATTTTCGGTGAAGTAGGGAGCAAAAAAAAAAGAAAAGAGAATATTTCCCTCAAGTTGGGTTTGTAGAAGAAGAGGAGGAAAAAGAGAATCAGTTGTTAGTCCCACGGTGTGTATGGTCTTTTCTTTATGTGTATGTTTATTCTAGTTCAGCTGGCCTTACCTGAAGTAGTTACTTTAAAATAGAGTATCTCTCTCTCTCCCTCTACCTGAGGTATGAACGAACTAACTCAACTTAAGCCTGTTACCGTTGCTTGCTTGGCTTTTCGCTCAGCCAAATCACTTATATGGGGTGCACTCAAATGAAAACATAATCGTGTTGAATCGTGTAAGAGTATTTAGAATATTTATAGATCACGCCGCTGAACTTGCATCGCTCGAAGAACTTCCTTTTTGTGAGCGCCTTTTCTACTTGAGTTTGCTGGAAACACAGCCACTTCGATCCGAGGAAATCGATGATAGCGTTGGTGACATCAACAAGTACGCGACTCACAGAGCACTGGTGAACACGAATGTTTTCGTCGCTCCTGACGGTTCCCTGGAAGCCGCCAGCGGCGTAGAAGCGTAGAGCTGCGAGGACTTGTTGTTCGACCGTCAGCACACGGGGCCCTTCGCGACGCCGCTGGAGCTTTCCGCTAAGCTGGCCGCACAGCCAGCGAGTCACTCCTTTGGTCAGCCGGTATTCGCCCACAAACCTCGCATCGCTCGTCTCGAAAGCATCCCGGTGATCTCTGAAAACTCGATCCGCTGGCAAACCCAACAGTAGAGATGCGTATGTAAGGGTCGCCATCTTTTACGATGCAGATAGATCTCTGGCTTCGTCTCGACCTCTCAGTTAACTGCATCGCCAAAGTTCATCGTGACGACATTTTGACGTCACCGCCAACTGCATCATTTTACGAGCATAGCTCGAACTGCATAGGGAAAAACTACATTTCAACGTCATGTCACGTGACCCAAGAGAATAGCCAATCAGTGCCCGATGCAGTTTTCTACATCATTTAGTTTGCGTTCCAGCATAGATAGACTGGATGAGCATCGTACCGGCGTGCGGTCGTGTGTCACTACTGCGTGGTGCACGTTAAAGACCCCATACTAGCGGTTGTACTGCACTGGCTAAATTGCTCATCTACAGCGAGTGACTCGTCGCAAATTTAAATGGCTGACCAACTACACGCTGTATAAATATCCCCACAACCCAATTTTTTTTTTCACTGATATTTTATTTGTGTGTGCACTTCTGAAGAAACAATGTCGCAAGACCATCGAAAGTGCCGGATTCATGACACCCCCACTAGGGTTCACGACTCTTATCTCTGCGTAATGACCAAAATATCTAGCGTCCCGACGCTTTTTTTTTTTCTCTTTTTGGTATACGTGAAGCCGCGTCTCTTATAGTTTCATGCTCCCAGCGTCTTAGCTTTGTCCCGTACTTCGACGGCTTTCAAATTTGTTTTTTGTATTTGTTTTGTGATCTCGCGGTCCGCCCCAGAGCATGCGCTTCTCCATGAGTGACAGTTTGATGCGCTCAAGGTTGTACTACGCAAAGCAGTTCCTGACGAGTCCCATTTCGCGACCTTCCCTCGACAGTGCAGGTGGCAATACAAAGCAGCGGAGGGGGATTAGCTGCTTTGTCCAACCCCCTTTGACCTCGTCTTCTGATAATCCTCCACACCATCTTTTGTGTCTTCGTGTGGCTGTGAGCGAGTCGAAGGCCGCTTCTAGCAAATCAGAGGGGCGGCGCGAAACACGCGACCACTCTCCGTAGAACAGAAACGCTTGGACGAAAATTTGTCACGTGACTCGCTCTTGCGCGCTGATGGGCTCACTGGAACCGTAGTTCTTGCCGTATGCTAAGTTATGGTGAGTTGTAGGGGCCACTTAGGTCCGGTTTTCAAAAAGGGGCGCCCGTCAGTGTTTTCCTCTTCGTGCGTTGCAGTCGCGGCCGGGATTTTTCGTCGTGAACGGCCCGAATACATCCATGCCAACCTTTCGGCAATGGTCGTTTATTTCGTCGATGTCCATGGAATTATTGTGCTGTGTTTGTTGGACGCGTTTCGAGAAAGAGCTGCTCATCGGCGGCCGTGAGACTTCCGTTGAATGTGATCGATCGCCTTCAACCTCGACATTGTGTTTCCG
>JABSTQ010006205.1:0-87725 GCA_013358835.2 Ixodes persulcatus
TGGAGCACGTCTGAAATATAAACGAGTTACGTGAAAATAGGCAATAGTTCCTCCAGCCGCCCTTCGACGACGTTGAGCGCAAAGAGTGCATGGAACGAGTCATAGACGATGTCGTCGCTCCCTATGTAGCCACGCAGGTAACGATGGAAACCAAGTTGCTCTTCCAGTCATGTCCTTGCACCGCGCGCTGGATCACGACACTCCAATTTTCAGCAAAATTGAAGTGGAAGATGGCGGCCCGTTGACTTCACATGCGCTTTCTCGAGCCTAACGGCTCTTCGCTGGGCGCGTCTGATGAAGTGGGGAATGTATTTTTTTTTGTCCACTTTTGAAAATTGTAAAGGAATTCCAGAAGATTTATGTACAGATTTTAATGGTGTGAGAATTTATTATTCAATCGTAATAAGTTGTATAATGAGTAGTCACCCTCGTTTACTTTGAGCCGTTCTATATAGAAACAATTTTTTACATGTTGCGTTGCCTTTTGATTTGTATATACTTGTTACTCATTGTTTAGTAGTGTGCTTAATTGGTTTCTTTCTTATTTCAAGTTTTAAATTATAATGAATATCTGAAGTTCGCCTACTTCACATTTTTTTGTTTTGAAAAATTAAACAAAAATAAAAACCTATTTTCGAAAGCGTAGAGGTAAGTTTGCTGCCGGTAACTGCCGGTAAGTTTGCTGTATTTTAGTCAAATGCGTACACATTTCACGCGATTGCGGCTGAAATACAGCGGATACAACCAAAATATTACAGTTCTAGATTCTTGTTTTCTTGTAGCCGGATACAATGTCTAACAAATTTTTGAAAATAAAAAACAAAAATTACGAAAATGGGGTCATTGAGGAAATCGACCTTAAACGTTCAACATTTGTTATCTATTATAACGTTTACATGAAGGTAGCGGAGCGGCTAGTCAATGGATCATAATGATATTATTATATCCATAATGGGCTTGCTTTGGGCTTTCTATAAAGCAAAATAAAGAAAATGTACCTTAGGTACAGACAAAGTAATGACCTGTCAAATTTGACCAAAAATCGACCTGAGTGGCAAGTTTGACATTTGTTTTACAAAACAATCAAATTCCTAAAAATATTTCAATACCTCAAGGTATCTTTACAGTACCTCTAAAATGAGAGGAAAAAGTTAAAAGAGTGCAAAATTACTAGCGCCAGCAGAGGGGGTCAAACACGAGGTCTGCGATGTCAGGCAAACACACTAGTTTCTGGAACTGCGGCTTCTACGCTTCGTAACTCGAGAGCAAAAAAACGGGGAACATGCGGTTTGCACCCTCCTTTATCTGAGAAATGCCCCCAAAACATATATTTTTTTCGTAAAAATTAAACATTAAACTTTTTAACCTGCCCGAGTTGATATGAAATCATATATATATATACAGTATATATATATATATATATATATATATATATATATATATATATATATATATATATATATATATATATATATATATATATATATATATATATATATATATTTATTTTATATATATGTACATATATATATATATATAGAGAGAGAGAGAGAGAGAAAGAGGTGATTGGAACAGCGCAACTCACTAACCATCAATATCCACATTATGAGTGAAATTCACAGCCGCGCATTGCCTCCACTAGCAATGGGTGGCTCATGCTGGAGCTCGAGGGGCAGAACTACTCAGGGGATCGGCCAGTTAAGCCGGTACTTTTATCACTCTACACTACCTTTCTTACGCATGGTGGAAGTCGGCAACGGTCTTCTCCCCCCTCTCCTCATCGGAAAACTTGGAGCTTTGCAGCCACAACAAAACCGTCACCACTGCCAAATCCAACTGCGTGATTTTCTCAGACAGCGCAAGGATGGCTACTATCGCAACTCAGATAGCCGGCACTCAAAAGCCCCTGCCATGACGGTGACATCCCGAAACGCGACCTTAGCGCTTTTGCTGCTATCGGGGAAGATGACGTGAGTAGCTGGATTGATCCCTTCGAACGAGGCAGCTGTCATAAAACCGCTGAAACAACCAACTGAACCTATATAACGTCGTTTTCTACCTGCAAAATGTCGCCCAGACCTGGTTTATTAAAGACGGGCTCGAATTTGACACATGACCACATTCACAACGCGCATGTTGGAAGTACTTCGGTAAGTCTGCAGCACGCAAGCATGGCGCTGAACGCAATCTTGCTTTAAGGGTGCAACAAAAAAGTAGGACCCTTCAGCTTCTACATCTGGGATGTCCTCTCCCTCATCAAGGTTGCTGACAAAAACATTTCAGAACCTGGACAAAATTCAAGATCTCCTCAAATTCATCAACTAAGATGGCTTCCGTGTTATTGTCTTCAGACAAAAATATATTGAAACAGTTCTCGAATGCGTCTCTTCGACTTAAAGAAGCAAAGACTCCTCGTGTTACATCCTTTTTCTCTGGGGTCACGAGCTACAATGCTCATACAATCGGAGCGTTATCGTGGACCAAAGCAGAGAGCATTAAAAGTGTCATCAGCTTGATCGTTCTCCGAGACTTCGCGTCCATCATGACATCCTATCAACTCAGGCCTGCTGAGTCCTCCTCACTCAAACAAATATTCCATACAGACTTCGTGGCACCAATGCAGCCTCTGCCACCACCTCGACTAACGTACGTCAAGTTCGCCACACGTACAGCAGTGCAGTCATCTTGCCACAACCAGGCGGATGCAACGTTTTATCCGACACCCTCAATTCGTACCTGAATAGGGCCATCATCGACCGACCGATTTTCCTAAAACCGTCCAGCCTGATACAACTGCGGTATTCCCGGGCACGTCCAGCGGAACACCCATCGGCACCGCCATCAGTTGGCCCCCAGCGATAATTTCACCTCATCGCACTGGGCTCCTCGACGCTATTGTCATTAACGTCCGGAGCTCTGCTCACCGTCCCCGGGATTGGAAGAAAGTTCACGGCTGAAAACGTCATGACCCATTAGCCGTATATCACCTCCTCTCCGAGGGTAGGCTCTGTCTCCTATAATTACTGCTCACACCGGAGACCCCCGACGCTCTTGGGGAAACTAGTAAGCGCAGTTTGTGGAAACACAACTCCCACCGCTTCTATCATTTTAGGTCGTCCTACGCCATCTCTAATTATATGTTATACTGGAAGGGAGGGCGTTCGTCGAAGAGCGTTAATTCTCACTGCAGCCACAGTTTCAGTCATGGGGCAAAATATTTGCCGCAACCTCAAGAAAGTATTGACGCAATATACTGGCATCCATTTAAAAAGTGCATCGGGACGAATAATTTCTCATTCAGCAATGTGCAAAGCTCGCATCAATATTTAGTGCAAGTAACATCGCGTTCAAATTGTTATTTTGATTTCATGCAGTTATGATATTATTCTTGGCTGAAATTGTCTTGCCGCAAGCAGTGCTTTTATAGACTCTGCCACGCCCGGGTTGTCATTAAAAACTGAGAGCTTTGTCGAACCATCTAACACACGCTCAAGTGAACGTTTCGCTGTAAGAAAAGACACACGAGTGCCAGCACAAATGTCTGTGGTGATGGCCATTACACCCAAATGCGCGTACACTGGAGATGCTTTCTAGAATCTGCGAAAGCCATTCTCTGGAAAAACGTCATTGTCGTGCCTACGTTGTCGGCTTCCTTTGGCTTTTTTTACTGACATGCTCGTGGTTAATGTTGCAAATTTATACATCGTAGTTCCGCAAAGTATGATGGCTGCTATTGCTACTCGTGGGACAGATTTCGAATTGTTAGATGTCTCCGCCCTCGACCAAACTGCTGTAAAACAAGCAAGCGGGAACTCTATTGAATTAGGCTCCACTATCAATCCTGCTCTTCTATCGATTAAGGAAGACGTATCCTTTCTTTTATGGACTCATTCCAACATGCATTCGACTCACAGACGGACGTTCTTGGCAGGCCTCACTATATTTTCAAAGCGATAGATACCGGAGACACTCCCCGTGTACGTTATCGACCATTGTTCCGAAATGAACATCCCCACTTTATTCCAATCCCATGCCGGGGAATTAGAGTTTCCGACCATTCCATATTTTTCAACTCGTCATATCGGAGACACTGGGCCCATTCTCACTCGTGGAATGGCTGAACTACACCATTGCATTTCTGTGATTCAAAAACGCAAAAAAGGGACATTTACAGCCTATTGAGTTACTAAAACAATCAGCATAAGGCTGCTGACATCAAACGCGGTGACGGCTGCAAAGGTATGCAAAAGCTCCATTAAAGCACTCGTTCTACTAAGTTGAAGAGTGGCCGCACAAAGAGCTTCGTGGCACTTGTCACTGCAGACATCGATCGCGTGATAAACAAACTGTATACCAACGCAGATACACGGTTAGCGTGTTGTTTGCTTGATAGGGCCTTAAAAAATGTCTAGTTCGTGCGTGGCGCAAGAAGCTATCAATTGCTCTCAGCTTCGAGAACTTGCACAACAACACCGCCAGTGCGCTGTTAGAAGCGACGCAGCGTATACCTTCCCCGAATTTCTAGGCACTGCGGCAAGAACAGAAAACCGCTGACAAAGTGCAATTGGTACACGGCGCCTGCACAATCGACTGGTGCTCCATATAATGAAACCTGCCTTAGAGCGTAAACGTTTGCGTTTGTTTTACAATTCTTGGGACGTCGTTACATATTGATCCCATTTCTTAGTTTGTGTTCCACGCAAACACTATAAAATCGGTTAGGTTAAAATAAGGAAGTCGAACCTGTCATTATTATGGTTCGGTTTGGGTGGTGGTTCAGTAGCTTTGCATTTTGTTCCGGCATGGTATTGTTTCTTAGTAATGTTTTTGAAGTAACGGTTCGGTCACCGGTTCCATCAAGCGAGAACCAATTGAAACCGGTTCTTAGAGAAGGTACCTACAGATCTCAGTCGTTAACAGGAAATGTCAGTTCAACACGGCGTCATCTCCATTACAATATTAGCTCAGCAGAAGCCGTGCAGCGCAAACGAAATGAGCAAAACAATTATATGCTTAATTTTGTTATGTGATCTTTCGAGTTTTTTTATGCACACTCCGTTATATGAAGATTACGTGGTTATGCAGGAACTTTGAGACTATCACAGCCGAGTACTCACATGTGAAGTCAATCAGCCAGCACGCACAGTGACACCGTTACGGTTGTACACGCCGTACCCGCAAACTGCCCTAAAAATAATTATTCGTTAGCTGTTTAGGCAGAAGAAGTTTAGTGTGCCAGAATATGGCGACGTTGTAACCCGCTGTAAATTATACACTTAACAAGTGCAATACACGCCTACTAGCCTGGGGTCTTTACAGACTCACGCAGTGCTGATACACGACCGCACGTCGGTACGATGCACATCTAGATGGAAATGGCAAACTGCCCATGCCGCATGTCCAAACGATTTCCACGAACGAATAAGGTTAAAAGATTTTAAAGGAGAAAGACAGCGAATGCGAATCGAAAGACGATTAAATCAAAACGAACAAAAAAATGAAAACAAAATAGAACGGGCGACTTGCTGTTTCTAGTCAACCCACAAACAAAACAATTCTTTTTTCAAGCAGCGCTCTGGGCACTGGGTGACTTGCGAGAGGGCACCGCATAGTCGCGCTCGTCGCGGCTTCGCCAGAAGTTTCGTCGCTTGGCGCCTATAGATTTCGCCACAGTGGAACAAACGCGCCGAAAACGTTATTTTTTATGTTTATGATCGCTTTCTGCTTCCTTGAGCATTATTGCTTTGCTGCAAGAAAAGCAAACACACACACACAGGGAATAGCTATTTAGTCTTTCGGCATAATCCTATATATTCCGTTTCACCGCGATGGATGCTACGATCTACGGGAGCCAATCCATGGTTCACAGCTAGTCTCATGATTTCGCGCTCCCTTCGTCGCTCCTCCCAACCGAAGGACACGTGACACCCTCCGAGCTATGAAGTGGTTCCGGTGACTCATAGCGTCTTTTGCGGTTTATCGTAAAGTGAAAGTACAGAAGTGTACGCCTCCTCGCCGATGACGATTTGTGCTGCACATTGAGCTGTCTTCATGTCGTCTCTGCCGTTTGTTTAGTCAAAACTTAGCCGCTGACTCCAAAGTCGATAACTGCCAAATAAACTACGGTTCCGTTCCGGTTCAGGTTAATATCAAAGGAGGATTGGTGGCCGAATGGGCTAAAGCGCACACCCACCTCGACGCACGTGGAGCGAAAGCTCGCACTGAGGTACCCAGGGATCCTGGGTTGGAGCCCCACCCCTGCCTGTTTCGATCTCGATAAGCATCGTACCGGCGTGCGGTCGTAAATCACTACTGCGTGAGCACGTTAAGCCCCAGGTTAGCAGTCGTACTGCACTGCAAAAATCGCTTATCTACGGTGTTGCGCCATCCAGGCAGACCTCCCCCATCCTGGCAGACCACTAAAAAATGAAAGCTGTTTACAACTCCCTGTAACGCCAAATTAGAGCGCAGTTCTTGAGGAGGAGGGCAGGGTACTGAGGGGAAGGTATACCCCTCCTCCCTCCTCCTCACGTCCTCATCCTGTCTGCTACTCCTCCCACCGAGCGGCGTCGTCGTCGCCTCACGAGGGTCACGTGACCTCACGGGGGTCATGTGACGTCACCGGGGTCACGTGACCTCACGGGGGTCACTTGACCCCTATGAGGTAACGTGACTATGACGATGACGTCATCAGTGACGTCACTGTTGACGTCATTATCACTAGTGACGTAATCAGTAACGTCTTCAGTGACGATGACGATGACGAGGCCAATGCCAATGACCTCATCAGTGACGTCACTGATGACGTCATCAGTGACGATGACGATGCCGATGACCTCATCAGTGGCGTCAGTGATCACGTCATCAGTGACGATGACGATGCCGATGCCAATGACGTCATCAGTGACGTCACTGATGACGTCATCAGTAACTATAACGATGGCGATGACGTCACTGATGACGTCATCAGTGACGATGACGATAACGATGCCGATGACATCACTGATGACGTCATCAGTGACGGCACGCGTCGCAGAATCCACCGCGCGTTTACGCCGACGCCGACGCCGACACCGACGTCGCTCAAGCCGGAAACGAGCGCCTAAGAGCTGCGCTCTAAAACGTCCACATTGACTTAATTTGCAAATATAAAATTCTTGATTTGGGTTACAGTTTAGTCAGGTTCAATAACAGATTACTGTTTTGCTCCGAATTTTCTGTTGGGTTCGGTTCGACACCCTGGTTAAAAACTACATGTCAATTGTGCATGATTACAACAGCCGCTTTGCGGTGGCGTAGCCAGATTTTGTTTTGTGTGTGTTTGTAAGGGAGGGGCGCTGATGTGGCTGGGATCTCCATAACTTGGTGTGCAGAAGGGCGGGGGGAAGGAGGGGCCAAAAATGCATGTGTATAATATAGGGTCGGCTGGATTTCGGGAAGGGGAGGGCTGAAGCGTCATAAGCTACGCCACTGCCGCTTTGTCGAGTCACGCGTTGCATGTAACGACACCTTGTCTGTCTTCAATTACTCAGATTGGGTTGCTTCACCGAAGGCACGCTAATTTACTCCTAGAAGAAAGATAAGCCAGTGAGACAATCAAGCCGTCAGCCACCTCCAGGGCAATGACGCTGTTTCAAGAGGCACTTACCATGAACTAGCGAATTGCGCCGTCAGCCCGTAGGCCCTAAATGATAAGCGAGACCGCTCGCTTATGAACCGAGCCCATTCCATTCCCACTCCATTCTGGGAAAAAGACACCGAATTCTATTCCGATTCCATTCCTGCCACCGCTGCCGCCATTCTATCTCCACTCCATTCCTTGGTTGAAGAAATGCGGAACGATTCAGAAATCATTCCAATTCCGGAGTGGTAACTCCGCAATAATAGATCTACCTTACCGCATAGCTCCTGGAAAGGCGCAAGATAAAAACAGAAGTAACAAAAATGTTGCAACGAAATGTCACATGTCACTCGAAGAGTTTCTTGCCTTCCCTTGTTGTTTTTGGTTAGAAAACAAAGAAAGATCGGTTCGTTTTTGTGTATATTACCGCAACCTCAACAACGTCCGTCGAACGGGCAGCTATATTATGCCCCGTATTGATGACGCTTTAGACACTCTGGAGAGAGCAAACTATTATTGATAATTAGACCTAAGATCAGTATACTGGCAGATCCCAATGTGTGGATCTGAGAAACTAAAAATAGCCTGCGTGACACCTGACGGTCTTTTCGAGTATAAGGTCATGTCATTTGGCCTCTGTAATGCTGCGAAGACTTTTGGAGGAACGATGAACTCCATCCTCCATGACTTAAAATGCCCTACATGCATTTTAATCTTGATGATGTACTTATTTATTCGTTCACATTTAACGAACATATCGACCAACTGACGCGGGCTTATAACTCAATGCAAAGAACTGCAATTTCGTAGAGACCCACATCAAAGTTCTCGGATATATTGTTTCCCAAGAAGGCATAAAACCCGATCCTAAATAAATTAGACCAGTCTGCTCCTTCCCCGCCCTGCTAACACCAAGCAGGCCAAAAACCTTCTGGGTTTTTGTTTTTGTAGCCGTCGTTTTATCCTTGGCTTTGCCCATTTTGCTTCGTCATTACATTATCTCCTCTTAGCCACTGTTCTATATAAATGGACTACCGATTTCTAATTATCCGTCAACGTCTTTCGAAACGCATTGATGTGTGATCCGGATCTGACGCACTTCCACGATAATGCCGAAATTGAGCTTCACGCGGATGCCAGTGGAACCGGGAGGGTATTAATACCGTAATATCTTACCATCCTCGACAATGCTGCATATATCCGCCCTATACTGCTAATATTTCGATTACTCTTTGCTAGTTTGGGGTACCACTACGAAAATGAACGTTCAGAGACTTTTTATAAGGCAAAAGAATGCAATACAAATAATATATAATGTAGCCTATGATCATTCCACGAAATCCTTGTTTAAAAATACTTGACACGTTAAAAAGCACGAATTACAATAGTTATTAGCTTTTGATGTCATATAAAAGTTTATTAAACGTCCTATGTTAGCGTTTTTTTTATACAGTCTCAAGTTTCGAGTCGCGGGACGCAACATACAGCACGCTTCATTCTCGAAACTAGGCCGCACCGCGCTCCAGAACCAATTATGGTGACCAGAGACTAGCGTTTACTCTCCCAAGAATTTCAAATCACCTTGAAGCAAAGGAAATTTCCGTTTCAAACACAAGCAAATCGCTGCGTGTATGTTTAACAGCCGGAAGTTCGTCTTCCTTAGTGAGCGTCTGGTGTCTCAGCTGTAGATGAGCAATTTAGCCAGTGCGGTACAACCGCTAGCCTGGGGTCTTTAACGTGCACCACGCAGTAGTGTTACACGACCGCACGCCGGTACGATGCTCATCCAGATCGAATCGGGCAAGGGTGGGTCTGAACCCAGGAACCTGGGTTCAATCCCAAGGTCCTGGGATTGAAAATGAAATTCGTGGCCTACTTGAGTGACACATTGAATAAGTGTTGTCATGTTTCGAAGGTATAGAGACAGTTGCGTATATATTTTTGAAAGTCGATGTTCATTGTTGTGTGCTCATTACTAACTCTCGGAGCAAGCGTGTAAAACACTGAAGTATGTTTACCTTGTTTAACCCTTTGCACTGTATATTATTGACACCACTGTTCTGTTTAAACACTCGATTACCTGTATATATATATATGTTAAATTGTTCATTCACTCATATGTTGAGCTTCTTTTGCGGATGTAAAGGGGAGATGGCGGCTTCGTCAAGTAGCGACATGCTGCTTTTTCCCCTGCCTTACCCTCTCAGATGGAGAGGGAATAAAATTGATTGATTGATTGTTGTACTGCTGCAGAATCATCTCTCCAGCCGTGAACCTCACGCCATCGCTTACGCGAGTCGTACCCTAAACAGACCTGTGAAAAATTACTCCGCAACCGAATAGGTGTGCTTGGCAATAGATAGTTTTAAAGAACGGTTTTGCGCATCCCGTATGATACGAAGGGCCCTCGGGTGCGCACTGCGCATGCGCGACCGCAGAAGTCTCGAATATGCGCTGTTCCACCGGATGGCCCATCCTACCATATTAAGTGTGCAAAAACGGTCCCTTAAAACAATCTAATATTGTGAGCCACCGGACGGTTCAGACCATATTTTACGGTCGTTCTTTCGCGATTTTTAGGGACAAAGATGCCCTATGTTTGCTATCCTCAATAAAAACATTGTCTGGATCTAGGCAGATGGATCCTCCGCCTCCAAGTATATCATTTCACTATCATTCACAAAAAAGGAAAACATGCCTTGGATGCCGACGGACTGTCTCTTTTTTGCCCCCTTCTACTGAGTTTCCACACCGACGACGTCGACGACAATTTTATTAGCGCCAGTTCCCTAAACCCAACGACTCTCATCTCTGCTTGAACATAGGATCCTGGAGCGCTAAGGTAATTTGTAAGCCTGATTAGATCAGTTCGAGACACCAAGATTGGCCGAAAAATAAATAACTTGGTCCTTCCGAAGGGTCCCCTTTACAAACGCAGTTACCGTCCTGTCGGAGCGCGGCACGTACTTGTAATCCCTAAACAGCTACGAGGTATCGTTCACGCGACCTTTCATGACCCTTCAACAGCGGGCCACCTGGGCATTTACAAGACCCACGCAAGCTTCCGGTGCGCCTCTGGCCCGTCATGTATCGGACGCATCAGATGGACAGTTGATGCCCTGCCTTGTTCCGATAGGCCCTTTGACCGAGTCGGTATCGACCACTACCGGCTAATACTAAAGAGTCCAGTTGGCCACCGGTGGATCGTGGTATCCATAGACCATCTTACGAACTTTGTCGAAATGGCTCTTATTTTAACTACTGAACAGGAAATCGCACAGTTCTTCCCTATGAACATAGTTATACGGCATGGTGAACCACTATTCCTCCTAGGTGACTGTGGAACCAAATTTCTGTCCGCTTTCGTAAAGGAGGTGCTTGATGCTTCTAGATGTATTCACGAACTCACACCCACCTACCACACGAGAAGCAAACAGTGTTACCGAACGTTTCAATCGAAACCCTTTATCAAATGCAGATCATATATATCTCCAACGACCCTATGAATTGCCACCCCATTCTTCCCTTGCTTAGCTTGGCCTACAACACTTCTATCCGAACGACCACGGGATTCTCTTCCCTCTTTTTGGTTTAAGGTCAAAACGTGGCCTGCAGTATATACAGCCTTTTTCCTTACACTCTCAGCAACTGTCAACAATCCTTCGACGCACAAAAAATCTGACAAGCCGAACAATCACCGCCAACATGCTCGCCTTCGCAACAATGGCAACTCACAAAAAAAAAACCAAAAAAAAACGAGTTACGACGAAGATTGCACATCCGTCATATATAATCCAGGCAACACCGTCTTGATTTGGACGCCCGCGCGTACGCCAGCTCTTGTTAACACAGGTGTCTTGGACCATACGCATGACTTCACCACACATCCCTTCTCGATTACTCCTTACCCCGCTAAAAAGGTCAACCGATCAGTGCGGCCAGGCACTACCAAACGTACTTGTATGCCACATGAAGCTCTTTGTCCAACCCTCTAAGCAGAGTGTAACTTCATCACTGTCGTGGAGGATGGTCAGGAGGCCTTCATCTTCTTCTGGGGGGAGATATTATAACAAAGCAACTTCATCACAATCAACATGCACATTATCATTACAATCCACAACCGTGCACCGCCTGCATGGGCGATGGATGGCTCGAGCTTGAGCTCGCGGGTCAGAACTGCTGCCGGGCTGGGCCAGTAAAGTTTGTGCTTTTTATCACTCTACTCTCTCTGTCTACAATGTATGTATTTCTTAAATTTAGATTTAATAGTTTTATTCTGTGTGAATCTAGGAAGTATTATGTTTGCTTATCAATTCGAAAGATTTTGTTTTAAAATAAATTGTGTGTTTAAATTACCATCTTATTCATGACAGAGTCACGGAAACTATTTATAACTATGGACGTTTACTGTGAAATATGTATTCATATAGACATATAGAACAAATAAATAACTACAAAACAGCATTCAACGGCTTGCTCTTCTGGCCTTTTGAACAGAGCTCGAAGATTGGAGACATATGGGTCCACAGCTGCAGCAAATCCGCGCTGTTAAGCAATAGAACGCCCTTGTCCATCGAGTAAACCGATGCGACCAGCTTTCGAGAAGCGTTGTTGTTCGACCGACTAAAATCGGCTCTATTAAAAAAAAAATAAGCATACTCCCTACTTTACACTGGGATACCCGAGAATGGGACAGATAAAAAAAAAGGCAATTACACACACCGTCTCAAGTTCAGTTACATATGTCAGAAAGAATAAAAAGAAAAGGGTACGAGACACAGACGTGCACATTCTTTCGACTCACAACATCGTTTACTTCCATGGCACACAATCCACGGTTCAAGACGCTTTTTATAAAAAAAAAGTTAAAATACGAATCGTAACTGAAATTGAATGTGGACTAGTTGGTACATAATTATTACGTACAAAGGCCAAAACAACAGGTGTCCAGAGACTAGGTACGAGTAAACACACGGAGCGCGACTGACAAAGGAGCTCGGTCTCGAACACAGGAACCTATATAAACAAATAAATATACCTCATTGGAAACTAATCTGATTTAATTTATCTGATAATACAAGTTACGACGCATTGATTCAGGCGTCATACATATCTTTAGAAAAAATCGGTATGACGCCTTCTAAAAATAAATGCTGTGCATATATTTTTAGAAAACAATAGCAGCAACCACTTTTTTTAAGTTGTATAATGCATAGATTGTAATATTTAAGGTATCGTAGTTTAAAACAATTTAGAAGACATTATGGCTGCGTTTCTCGGTGTGAAGTAAAATCGTTATTTTTGTCAATTCAAACACTACATAAAGCGAGGCGAGTGGGTGAATTAATTATGTGGTATCGATTTCTCCACCAAATGTGGCGTCGAATTAAATAATGTGTGCTAAGTGATGTAATTTTTCTTACTATATTTAGTGGATAAATTGAATTGATGACTATGCCATGTGCCGCTATGTGAGTTGACGTCAATTTCTCTCATAAATTTAGTGAAAAACTAGAAGTGTTTACGTGTTGTGGCATCAAGTTTCCAGTCAAATGTAGCGGAGAAACTAATTTGGTGTATAGGTCACCTGGAATTATGTCACCTGACGTCGTTTTTCGCTCCATTTTTGGGGGATATTTATTTGGTCTACACGTACCGACATCGAGATCAAGAGACGTATCATTACATTTTCTACTTAATCTAGCAAAAAGAGTGAATCGGTATAAAGGTCACGTGAAGAAATGTCACGTGACGTTAATTTTCCCACTTAATATACCGGGGATATTGGAATGAGGTATAGGTCACGTGACATCAATTTCGCCGCCGACTTTGAGGGGAAAGTTAGTTAGTGCATAGGCCACGTGACGTCAGGTTAAGTGATATATTTTTTCATCACGTCACCTAAATTCTTCTATATTTTGCACGAAATACACGGACGAACGGACGGACAGAATTTTTGGATTGGGGTAGCGTTAAAAAGCAGTGCAAGCTTTAAAAAAGAGTGTAGGTATGGGGACCGACACACCCGCAGATAGGTTAATCGAAGATAATAATTGATGATAACTCGATGCGCGGGTCACGCGCAGGCTGACTCAAACCATTGCCTCCTCTATTCCCACAAAGCTTGGCCGTTCGACGACGGAATCCATATAGTGCGCGATCGCAGATTGGGAGAGCAACGATCTGGTAGTACAGATCTTCCGAGGCCATTTATTGGGGAACCGGGGTGTCAGCGCACAGCTTTTTCAGCGGCGAAGACCCGCAACAGACTTGTTTACTCGGCAAGAGTGTGTTTTGGCGTCTCGCCGCATCGAGGCGCCAGTCACGTGGCTCTCCTCCGAATCATTGTCTGCCGCTCCACCTTTCCCATTTCGGCGGCCACTTCTCGTGGCGATCTGCCGGGCTTTCGCAGTATTATGAAGGCTATGCTAGAAGCTGCCAGCATTGGAGAAAGGCATACACATCTGTTAGTTGTCTTCAGTGAATTAACGTGGTACGATTTCCTCAATCACCACATAGGCGTTTTTATACCTTATACCCGGAGAGATACTAAACCGATTAACCGATTAGCTAATCAGAAATGGCGTTGAATGAAGGAGTTATATTCTATTTCAATATACTTCTTTTATAAGCATAATTGAAAGCCGGCAGCCTGAAGGTAAGAGTTGAAGGAATATTTTCAATAATATTTGTATTAGATTGTCTCGAGGGATTTAGAAGAAAGCTCTGCAGCCTTTGAAATCCTTCACATAAATTCGGGCCGCCGTGACAGTCTCTCTTAGAACCCCGAACCAACCTCTCTGCATGAGACGCCCTTAGGTTCCTGCCCACTTACAGGTGGGTAAGATGGATCCGAGCACTTAACTTTTTTGCAATCTTAATTCCCAATTAAATGCATGGACTGAACAAAACATCTGCAATGTTAATTTATATTCATTACTAAGATATTTACCTGCAGGTAATTTTAACATGGGACTTCTCTAAGCGTGATAAAATGCTTGAATCAGGCGTGAATAAAATCGCCTAGAAAAAAAGAAACCGAAATAAACTGTAGCGGTTTCAATATAGTTTTCTTGTATATATTATTCGTGTTTAGGAACCAATATTGGATAAGCCAATAATTAAACTTGATGACAATAGCGGTTACAAATTCCAGAGCAAACGGTGGTCCGACGATGGCTCAGGTATTGGAGGAATAGTGGCTCAACGTTGGTTTAAATGTCGTTAAAAAGGCGGTTCAGCGATGAGAGGAATGACTATTCCATGTGGGATTATATATTGGTTAAGTCACTGCTTTTCACTTTTCTACTTGGACGAATATTGGATCGGATTGCACCTTCACGAAAGCTAACGTTGTGACAATATTGGAGCCAATACTTGGCAGTGGCAGGCGGACGTTGATCCAACTATGGTATCCTGCTTAGAAAAGGTATTCTGAGTAGTTACATAACGCCCAGAATAAAGGCTAACGATAGTGGAGCTCAAAAGCTTCGAAACACATTCACACAAATACATTTGACAGAAATACATTTGACACAAAAAATGCATTCGACACAGTGCAAGTATTTTGTATTTGTAATAGAAGCGAGAAAGTCCCTTGCCGTGAGCCTGGTATAAACACAATTGTATTCGATACAAATTTTAGTGTAGTAGCATTACGTTTGGACCTAACAAACCCAGTTATTTTTTTTTTTGGGATTCTTGTTCGACATCATCCAGCAACAGAGCTGTTGGTAGTGACATCCGAATGCCTTAAAATACATTCGTCAAACATATGCTACAATAGGTTCATTTTTAAAAGCAACAATGCACGCTGTTGTGGTTGATGGATGACATCCCATCAAATCCAGGTGGTCGGTGGCCTTACAAGCTGGAAAATGTTATTCGACACAAATCTTTGCAGACAGGTGCTATTTTCTAACTCGAGAAACTCCTCTTATTTTTTTTTAAATTTAAAGGTTGAAATTTGTGAGAGCAGCATGTAAGCGTAACAAAACGATGTTTTTTTTTTATTCCTGGCGTTCACTTCAGGAGATGATGATCAGTTTCACATTGAATGATATATTTCACTCACTGTAGTCAAGTGAAGCTCGGTAACAGCTATTAAGGCACTTAGTAAATAAAATTATGAAAGGTCATATAGGATTACCTTACCTGCGATGCTTACGCATTTTTTTACCAAAACCCAGTCTCTGTCAACCTCACCTCATATAGACGTCACCATCTTGCTTGCTTTCTATATCTTACTCCAAGAAGTATTAGCCGCTGCCTTTTTGTTTTTAAGACGTGTCGCATAATGGGATCCAAGAAGTTTCCTATCATAGAGATTATTCTAATGCAAATTTATTTAACACATGCATGTAAGACCCTCGTGCAACGCAGGATCATCGCACAGGAAAATCACTACTAACAAAAAGCATAAAAAACAAATGTCGCTCAGAGTATAAACGATCATATTGAAAACCGGGTTATGTTGTGATTTCTAATGCAAAGCACTATCGTGGTTCGTACAGGAGAGATCGCAATCTCGGCTTCGAATCTTATGATGAAGCAAGGGCAACAAACAGCGCACGCGCGGAAAGACAGTTCGAATTATTGTCTCAAGATGGCGAGCACGCTAACACACATAATGGCCGAAACTTAAAAAGTCGAGGTTGAATAGATTAAGAACCTTTTTTTGGAGAAAACGGGAAGGCGGGACGAGAACACGGCCCTAGTCAAAAAAAAAGAAAAGAAAAGAGATCGTCGACGAAACAAGGCAGGAAGGAGTATGTGTCCACGAAACGCAAGTGTCTATGAATTGTGTGACCATGAAACCTTGTGCCGACTAACAATTTCTCACTACACGTGTTTCAAGAAAACGATAGGAACCCAAAATCCACCACTGAATGGAGCGAGCTCCGTAATCTCACCGCGTCGTGCCTACAGTCATTTCCAGTTGAGGTGCACAACGCCATGTATCTACAGAAAATTCGAGCAACTTTCAGCCGCTATGATAAAAAGAAAAAAACATTTCCTGCTTTCCTATATTTACCTTTCGTTTGGGTTGGTACCCGAGTACTCTTGGTTCGATAGCGAATAATTACGAGAGAGCTTCAATCTAAAATGCGCCAGTGTAGTGCTTTTGAGAGACTCATGCCAACCGGCAGAACAAAATGTCGCTGGAGAAGTCCTTTTGATTTTCTTGAGACGAGAAACGCCACCGATCTTCAGTGACCAAAGTACGGCGGCGTTAAGCAGACTGTGATCGTATATTTTGATGTGCTACCGACAGACGCCGCAATTATCAAAAACGAGAGGATGCGACGCTTTGGGAGACCATTTTTGTACTACGTTTAGTGCCAACCGTGCCGTCACAGCCCGTAGAAAAGCAAGGTGACATGGCGCTCTTGAATGGCAACCTTTAATATCGATGCGAGCAAATACAAATAAAACTGGACGAAAATCGTCTGCTACAACCAAAGCCTGACTCGGTGACTACGCATGGGTTGTCGAGTCGGGTTTTGCTTGGTGTTTATCTTCGGCGCTTGGAGGAGGTTGGCGCCCATCGCCGAGGCCTTGTCGTTCACAGAGTCGTCAAACTTGTTCTAACGAATATTAGGTTTTAAGACGTTCTTAGGTATATTTGCCTGGTGGCTCGAATCCGTCATGGAGGCGCCCAAGATACCTTCGACAGATTTGTAATTTCTTTTAAGAACAAGTGTTATTTCTACTCATTCAAATGATCACGAAGGTGTGTCAAATCATATAACAAAATTTATGGAGGTACCGCAAATATCCCCGCCGCTGAAGCTTTGAAAGTATATACTAGTATTCGCGGGTCCTCAAAAACAAGAAACAAACAATTGCCACCCGGAGGTAACATTCTGCCGCCGAAGTTCGGCCTTGTTTGTTACTGTTTAAAGTTAAATACTTTTTACAGCATCACAAATATTAAATTTTTTTTAGTTGGTTCAGCATAACATTTTACCGCAGTAACATTGCACGCAGCTCCAGAAGCGCACGGATGCGCTTAATTGCATTCGTAGCGAGTTCATTTCACACTTTCACCGAGTGCAGCCTGATGCTGTCGCTATCTATGTTTTAAGGGTGCAGACATGAAACCGAAACAAGCGCCTTTCCTCTCGTCATGACACGCAGGATTGTGAAAGTGCAGTCGCTAGAACGTGTAGTTTATATTTCAAAGAAGGTCAAACAGCTGTTCCGTCGTGTACGTATTTACATACGGTATAAGTTTCCTGAACGAGTTGACCACGACACAGGTGGAAAAAAAAAGAAACGAAAGTTGATCGATCTTTTCGTTATTGTAACCGTTTAGTCTGGAGGAATTGGTGGATACTTTTTCTTCAAAAAAGCTTGGTTTGTTTTAGATGTTAGCCACTGAAAGAATACGGCTTAAGACATGATAGATATACATATGTCTACTTAGCCCGTAGCAGACCGTACCTTGAAGGCACCCGGCGCCGCGTACAACTACGATGAAACTTTATTGTAGAGATAAATAAAACAAAAGATTGATAATGATTTAAATAGAGCTTGTGGCTTACTCTCAGCGGAGGCCGACGGGGCAACCTTCAAACATGGTTTTGGACGGATAAATAAAAAAATATTGATTATGGTTTAATTGGAGCTTCTGGGGGGGGGGGGGGGGGGCTTCCTAATAGTCCGATGGAATATTTCTGTGTACTCGACCAGACTAGTCCGCCGGAATACTCAGCTATATTTATTGGCGGCACTTTCATTTTCGATCGCGTTATACAAGTCGATCAAATTTTATTTCTCTTGAGATTGGAGAGAACATGAGCTTTTTCAAACTAAATACGAATGCAAGATGGCTGATGTGGGTAAATCATAAGCATGGCCATTTTATACAGGACCCGAGTAGAATCACCATGTTTAGCTTTCTCGCCGGCTGACTGGATGTGTCACATCTTTCTGCTGAACGAGCGAAGTCGACAAACGTTGTGTCCCTTTTTATCCGCGCATAGATTGGGAGGAAGATTTCGCGGCCGGTGATGTGTTATTCGCGAGCTTTTTCTTAGCAAGCGCTAGGTTTCAGCGTAAGTCCTTCAACCACACGATTCAAAACTCGCAAAGGAAGGAAGGCTTGACGACTGTAACCCTTTAGGACCCTCACAATACAAGCTCATAATTAATTTCATTGCCCGTGGGAGAGAATTTTAGCAGGAAGTCCTTTTTATTGTTTCGGTTCCGCTAAATGCAAATCATACCTTGTAGCAGACTTCCCCCGTCATCTGCTCTTGCCCTTCGCCCGAACGATGCATGACGGGATTGCACTCTTAAACACGCTCAATTCCCTCGGTACAGCAAGTGCATGCACGCGTGTAGTGCCGGTGTCAAATCAAACTCGGGGAGAGCGAAAGCAGCTGCGCATGGAGGGCCGGCCAAAACGAACTCGTTCCACGCTGCAAATGTGCACGCCTCAGCATCAATGCAGTGAAACCACTCTGTAAGATACACATAAGTGTGGGCATTGCGCGTGCCACAACTGCCAGGCCAACTCTTCTCCTCGCCTCGGTTGCAAGCAGCGCTACGGATTGACTCCTCAATATACGGCTGAGTGCGGCCTGTCACGAGACCGGCTTCCCGTACTTACTTTCCTATGGGGAAGTATGAGAGACATGGTTAGTTTTAATGCGAAAGCATTAACTGTCTCATGGAGTGACCCGACGTCATCAGCCGCGCCAAACGGCAGTTAAATTAGCTTGTCCCAAAAGAGCGAAGTGAAGCCGCGATCTGAACCATCCCAGATTTGGATAAGCAACGCAACGCATCGCAATAAGCAACGCAAAGCGTCAGCTGTGTCTGTGTCTTCTATATCCGTCAGCTTGTTGCGCTTTTTAGTCATTATGAATCACACACTTGCCCAACATTCTGCCCTCGTCAGCTAAATTCACCTCTCTAAAAGGAGTGAAGGGAAGCCAAATCCCTGATGGATTACGGCTTTCGTGCGTCATGAAGGAACGAGGCTTCCATTGGCTCTCATGCGGCGTGGTTCCAAAAGCCGCCACCAGAGAAGCCCTCTCCAAGGCAGTGCAGCGTACGCGGCGGCCCGCCGAGGTGCGTCGGTGCGAGCCTGGCCGCATAGGATGGCCACTGAGCCCACTCCGGCGACCTTGGAGAAGGTCGGATGGATGGATGGATGATGAATGAATACGGCTGAGCCCTTTGGATCGCGCGGTAGTTTACGCCACCTAGCCATTGTGTCTTACCCTTTAAAGGGATACTTCAACGAAATTTGAAATATTCCCGTCGTGTTCCAAAATACGTTGAATATGATCCACAATATCCGTAAATGACAATCGCACGTTTGTATTTTGATCCTGGTGGCTGTATTTTTCGTTATAAACGGCCCACTCTGGCAATCGCTCGGAGAAGGCCCAGCTTAGAGTACGTGACATCCAATGCAATCGTGACGTAGGTCGTCTCGATACGAGCAAAGCTACGGCGAGGCTGACGCCGAGAGGATGGCCTAGTCGTTCCAGCCACCGAAGCGGCTGCTTTTGTACGAATTTTGAGTGACGAGTTAATCTTCTATAATCTTGTAGGGGGACAATTAGCGACTTCTGCGACACACAAAAGGGATTCTCGGGAAGAGGTGGAGTTCCTCCTTCCCCCCTTCTCTCGTCGTGGCCGGAGGCGAGACAACCTCCGTCACTAGCTGTCAAGGTTCCTAGACGAGCATTACAAACGAGGCGTTAGCGACATCCACCAGGTGCTCTTTGCTAGTCGTTTAATTCGTTTTAAAATTCATTTTCGAGACTTTTTTAAACAAGATATTGTTATGTTCAATGTGATACTGCTCTTTTGAACAGATATAGACCAAAAAATGAGCGCCGAAATTTCGTTGTAGTATCCCTTTAAGCTTAGAATATTAAATGTGAAAACTATATTCACTCCATACTGAAAAGAAAGTGAGGCTATAAAACCCCTTTGCCATCAGTTAATAAGAAAATGCCTAGTTTTCTCTCGCTTTCTGCCACCATTCACTTAATCTTTGCTTGGAGACGTCGTAGAGCCGAGCTCAGCGTAGCTCACGAGAACGCGCGGTACTAAACCTCGGCAGTACTAAAACGTGGCCGCCCATGCCATTACGCCGCAGACGAACTAAGAGAGCGGAGGAACGACATTCATGCTCTCGCATCCGCAACTCATAAGAAGTGAACAGATGTCCTCGGACTTTCTTAAAGTCTTTTGTCTGGGCGCGCCACATCATGTGAAGCTTGATACTGGTGCTGCGCATGTTGCTTCGACAGTTCTTGAACACTGACCATAGCTTCGTTCTTCATCGATGGTAATAACAGTTTTAGGAATGAGTTGAAGCGGGCAAATCTCTGGAGCGATCCGAGAGGGAAGACCCGTGCACCAGAAACGAGACCTTTTTTTTTCCTTTTTTTAATTACATTTCCGCAGTTATGTCATGTGGTTGACGGAGACGCTGTCCGATGAGGCTACTGGATTGTGCGCCAAGAGAATTTTATCTGGCCGATCCCGTCGCAGCGATGTCCGTGCTGTATGTCCTCGCCTATATATATTTTACGCCTTGAGTGAAATGAAATCGTTATTGTATTGCAAGCCTGTTCCCACTTTTTCTGAGCTCAAAAGAGGAATGTTTTGACCAAATCCAAGAGGCATTAACGGCAAACAGTGGAATACCCATTCCCATCTGGCATAGAAAATCTTCTCTGTTGTCGGAAAACCGGCCCAGGGAGCAGCATTATTGTGTTCAAGCATTGCTTAGCAAGCACACCTCACACGACAACACCCAGCCACTTCGCAGTAACAGAGGAATCACTTTTTGCGTATGTGCGATCAGCATTTGCCGGAAGTTGCGAGGCTGCCGTCTACAATCTACAGTCGTTGGCTAGACGCAGCGTATCCGAGATAGATGCAGCTCGCTACTTTTGAATATAGAACATGCGAAAAACACCCCTAAATAAATCTGTTAAAAAGCAAAAATAAAGTTGGACCTCGGAGCGACCGGGCGTCCCGTGCTTAAACAAGACGGCAAAGACAAAAAACAAATTTATAGATGGATGAATGCTATTTTCTATTACCTCCTTATGGGGCGATAGTTAGCCTCACCTGCCTTGTGCACCGTTTTTGGTTTCGGTTTAATGAAAGAGATGAAGATAAAAAAATTGCCTAATCGAAGAAAATTTTACTTCAAAAACAATAAAATCTCCGAAACCATTATTTCAAAGAGAGATTGGAGAGAAAGCTCTCTCTTGCGTTTTAGTACAACCTCTCTCTTCATATTTTAGAGTTTTTTTTTTTGTGTGTAAAATTTATTAATATTACTTCTGCTATCCTTTCGTCATATTTTGTATATCATTATTGTTGGTACATTCATAACTAAAATAAGTTAATGTAATATAGATTAGTACATATAAATGCGAAGCAATCTATTTCACAATATTCATTAAGTAGAACATGAGCAGCCATCAATCGACCGGCACACCCATGGTTGACACGTCGTCCACGTCAGTCTCCACAAGATCTTCACACCTCGCCAACCCATCCCTTTACTACCAAGCTCAGCCATTCGAAGAGTATGACCTTCTCTGAAGGTGGAGCATTTGGACGTGAAAGTGGCAAGCACGGCTCTGCCAGCTTGGGCGCAGATGCGCTCGAGCGGCAGTGCGCGCCGGGGCGTGGATCTTCTCATGAGATTAAGTGAGATTGGGCCTGACCTCCGCAAACCGTCGACTGCGGGTATTATTGCTTCTTCTAAACACACCCACAATAAATATATATTGTTTTAGTAATTGAGTTTTGAGATTCTTCGCATCGCTGTGGACGTTTGTGTTACGTATATATGGCCCTTGCGAAAACAACAAAAACACAAAACGCTTTGTTGTTATCAGCGCGCTGCGACATTTACGGTGCCGCTCATTTCTCTGTAATGTTTTTTATTCATACGTTTAGTTGATAGCAATGTCATCAATTACAATCCCGCATTACGATGAAACATTATGGGGTTGTGGGCTGGAAGAAGCTCCAAAAACATTAATAGCTTAATTTTTGTTCAAAAAGCAAAGAAAGCAAATCAGTAATAAGACTGGCTTATTCGTGAACCTCGCAGAATAGACAGGTAATCGTAGGTACCTAATGTGGCGCCTGCCTAACCTAATCAACATGCCCATTATCCTCACAATCCTCAAGCGCTCATCACCTGCTCAGGCGATGGATGGCCCGTGCGTGAGCTTGCGTGTCAGAACTGCTCCCGGGTTGGGCCAGTAAAGCCAAGCTTTTTATCACTCGACTCTGTCTGTCTACAATATATATATATATCTTAAATTTAGATGTAATAGTTTTATTCTGTGTGAATCTAAGGAGTAATGTTTTGCCGTATCAAATTGAAACATTTCGTTTTAAAATAAATTGTTTGTTTACAATATCATTTTATCCGGTGACTGAGTCGCGGAATATTTTTTTAAACTTTGAACTTTTATTGTGTGAGATGTTGCCGCATAGACATGTAGAACAAAAAAAGAAGGACAAAACTGCCATCCACGTGTTGCTCATCTGGCCTTTTGTAGACAGCTCGAAGATTGGAGACGTAGTTCTCCACAGCTGCAGCGAATCCGCGCTGTTACACAATAGAATGAGCTTGTCCTTGAAATAAACCGGGGCGATCAGCTTTCGACAAGCGTTGTATTTCGATCGACTAAAATCGGCTCTATTCATAACGAACAATAAGCAGTTTCCCTACTACACGCTAGAAAACTTGAGAATGGGACAGATAAAAAAAAACGGGCAAGTACACACACCGTCTCAATTTTAGTTGAATATGTCAGAAAGAATAAAAAGGAAAAGGTGCGGCACACAGATGTACCTATTCTTTCTACTCACAACATCATTTACTTCTATGCCACACAATCCACGGTTCAAGACGCTTTTTATGAAAAAAGTTAAGATACGAATTGTAACTGTAATTTAATGTGGGCTAGTTGGCACATAAATAATGCGTAAAAACGCCAAAACAAAAAGAGTCCAGAGACTAGGTACGATTGAACACACGAAGCGCGACTGACAAAAGAATTTGGTCTGGAACAGAGGAACATATATAAACAATTAAATATACCTCACTGGGAATTATTCTTCTTTACTTTATCTGATAATACGAGTTATGACCCACTGATGCAGGCGTCATACCAATTTCTGGGACCGAAAGTGTCCAGCGACCTTATTTAT
This sequence comes from Ixodes persulcatus, assembly GCA_013358835.2. Taxonomy (NCBI): domain Eukaryota; kingdom Metazoa; phylum Arthropoda; class Arachnida; order Ixodida; family Ixodidae; genus Ixodes; species Ixodes persulcatus. The sequence goes on from JABSTQ010006205.1 coordinate 23,840, forward strand.
AAAGCATTAAAAAACATGCGTCTCTGGTTTGATTTTTTGCTTTTATGCATTTTATTTTGCTCAGGATCACACGGATACCTATAAAGGTGGACGGCCAAGTTTCCTAAAAAAGTCCACTTTACAAAGAGGTCATGATCTCGCGCTCCTGCATTACTGCATCTTATTTTTTGTCCTATGTACTATCTCGCAGGTGTCGTTGATATTTCTTAAACTACCGACGTGGCGCATTTTCCATGCATGGTTGCATGTCTTGTTTTTTTGCGCAGGTCTACTTGCCCGTGTTCTTGATTACTTTTGGGCATACGCTTGGTGGCTTCAATGGTGTGAATATTACGGGAATGCAGGAAAGACAGACAATCCACTCGAGATTGTGAGACAATCTATGAATATGCTGCAATACTTTCATTTAATTTCTTTTTTTCTTTGGGGTCATTTGAGCCAAAACCGTCACAATTTAAGAATTCAACGACGTTTTAGGAATCGTTACAGGGTAATTTGTATGTATGCTTTCTTTGTGAATAAACTTATTATTATTATTATTATTATTATTATTATTATTATTATTATTATACCAGCCCACCAAATACGAGCGGAGGCATATTTCAAAATCCTGGAGAGTGAAGAGAAAAGGGGAAGAGGATAATACGAACAGCTTCAGAACGAGATACGAAGGTTGCCCCGACAAAGAGGAACGCCCCTAGTACAAGGGTCCCATTTCTGCTTTGGAAAGGGAGAAATAGGGCGTCCCTTTGGGCGTCCTTTTCAGGCGTAACACCCTGTGATGACAGTTGGGTGGGAGCTACGCGCCCGACTGACAAATCAAACGCTTTCCTTTCATGCACTTGTCCCCTCTCTCTGCGAGTGGATACGAGTAAAAGCGTGATCATGTTATTTAGAACAGGCGTGTGATTAGTTCATCGAGTACCTTAGCTTTCACCGCTGTCTGAACCTGGACGTAAACGCAGTATAGTCCAGCCCGTGAAAAAAGCATGAAACCAGATATCTGGAAGTTACTATTAAATGTAATTAAATTTACTTCCCGGGTTTGGAATCAAACGCACTTTAAGTAGATCAAAAACTATTATAATGTAAAGTTATTGAGTAAACTACAAACTGCAGTAAAAAGACGCGATTTCACTTTGAAATTCAGTTTATGATTTTCATGGTAAAAAGAAGAAAAAAAACAGCAACATAGGATTGGATCCTTTAGCGGAATCTCGCTAGCCAAGTATAAAGCCAATTTCTGGTTTGTGTTTAACTTTACCTGCTTATTCTGGTTCTGCGTGCCTTATTGTTTTGTACTTTTTTTTGTTGTTTGGGGGGGGGGGGGTAATGATGCATTGCGGATGTATCATTTGTAATTTAAACTTTTTTTCGCTGTCCGAGCCAAACATTGTAGACTCTTTGCCTGGTTATTTTGTATTTTCTGCTAAAATGTTAGGGAAATTACTGGGCTTTCTTTGAACGACCTTTCCACCTTGGAAAACCTATGTATTCTCAGTTGTGAAAGGAGAGGCGATGGAAAAATGTCACCTTTATGTATCCCTTTAGCACGTGATTCTACAGTGAATCACAAACCAAAGGCGCACCACGTGAGCTTCAGAAAGGATGCTGAAATTTGCTGGCCTATTTTGGGAATAAGGTGAGTGTATAATGGGACCCCTCGTAGTTGTGGAATGTTGGTACGTTGGGAAGAAACGGCGACAGCCGCTTTTTTATATGCGGGAATGAATTGTCTCATTGAGCGAATGCAAACGAAGGGACGCCAGTCTGCGGCTCTTATACTGCAGTTCCTCGGCCTCACTTGACAAAACACTCAAGACACACCTTCGCGCCTCGAGTAGATTTCCCACTGTTGCTGCGGCAGACAAAGAAGCGTACAAAGCCCTGAACAAATAGCTTTCCCTTTGCATTTCCACGACTTGAAATCTTCCGCCTCTGTGCGAATGTTTGTGCGCAAATAAGTAGTTAATAGTTGAACCTGCAACAAAACTTTGAAAGGTACTTTTTGTTTGAGCGGAAATTCTTGGAAAGGAGTGTGTGAAGTAGACCACTATTTATCAACATCAAAAAGTGTAATTTAAAGTTTCCAAATTAATCAAGAAGTTGTAATTACTCTAAATTGAGTACTCTAGTTGAATTACACAAAGGTCTGCCCAAAACACACGGACACAGCAAGAGGGGCCGCGTGAAGCAAGGCCACATGACAGGCTAGAAACAGGGTGACGGCTTCCTCAATTTCTAACGCGCGGCATTTTGTGTCGTGAGCGATAGAACCGCGTACTGGTAAGTGCGCTCCGTAATGTAAGCAAGTGTTTTCGGCAAAAGAGCTTATTTTTTTTTTGAAAGAAAGTATAAAAAAAATTAAGATGCGGTTTTAATGACAGCATGCGGTTAGAATTCTTTTTTGTTGTTATTGGTGTTGGCGTGCAATTTACTGCTTCGCGGAGTGTTTCTATCGCGCGAAGCTGCTCAGCATTTCCGCCATCTGCGCTACACCTACCGGAAGCGTCAATAGCGGGGATTTAGAAGCCCGATCACCAGAACGGGATTTCGTCTGAAAGCCTAATGAGATATCGAACTTGCGGAATAGCTTGACCAGGAATATTCTGTACGCAGCGCCTACACGCCGGTCCAGGACGAGTGATATTCCCTTGTTTTCAGAATACATGTGACTGCTATTTTCGGCGGACCGAGGAAGACGAACCGCCTTCTCTTAACTGTGAATGACAAGGTAAGGAGCTCCGACCACTGGGGACCAGTTTTATTGATACGCAATGAAAGCTTTGTCATTAGCCGATGAGTATGGTCGGTGTCTAACTCTTGTCCAGGAACCACCAACAAGTCTAGCGTGTAGACCACAGCCATCCTTACCAGAAGTCATTGAACAGCGCTATTTATATGTACTTTTTGTCTAATTTACCTTTAGAGATGTTCTGAATGTTTAGTTTTGTGTGTTGCCAGAGTGGGACATTATCAGAAACGCTGAGTTGTCGGTATTTGGTGAGATTTGGTATATTTGGTGTCAGGTATTTCACGACGGCTTTGTGTGTGTATTGGCGAAAAATTGTCTTGGCTCGAAAATCGTTTTGACGAGCTTGATTTTTTTTTAGTTCTGAAATACTTCAAGTGTATTATTTATTACTATGACTGCCTTGATACTTCCGAATACCAAGTAAATTGTTGGAATGCTAATTTGGTGGAACGGTTTACACTCTTGAGCTGAAGAGGACGTCGAAATCTTTAATTTATTTACTTTAGATGCAATTAATATTCAGCCCTAATGTTCGCTTTTTTAACTGCATATTTCTGTGCCGCAACTGCGGTAGATCTTAAACACACGTTTTGCAAGCCACCATAAAATTATACATGTAATTTTAAAGGGCCATGTTGTATTTTGGAGGCCTTAACTACAGATGTACGGTTAAGGTACACCCTATTGTTTGCGGAAAAAGATAACGCAATTAATTTATTAACTTTACGGTCACTAGAATAATTAATTTAAATATATTAGATACTTTAATTTAAAATGGTTTAGTTTTGAGTTAGGACCCGTCGGTAGACAAAACGAGAGTAGAAACGCCTACTTTCTTACTTGCGATTTGCTTTATTATAAAATGCAGCACTGTTGTTTCCGAGAATGCAAAATAATATTATTTGAGGAAAAAAGTGTAACAGTATTTCGCTGAAAAAAAGTTTTCTGTTGTCTAGTTTTGTATGAACTGCGCATTTATAAAAAAACAAAAAATAAAAAGAGCAGCAACCTCTTTTTCTATGTTGTATAATGCATGGATTGCAATATTTAAGGTGTCATAGTTTAAAATTATTCAGAAGACATTATGGCTTTGCTTCTGGGAGTGGAGTGAAAACTTTATTTTTGTCGATTTCCCTCGTGGGTGAATGCATCATGTGATATCAATCTCGCCACCAAACTTGGCGTCGATTTAAATAATGTATATCTTAAGTGATGTAATTTTTCTTATTATATTTAGTTGGTAAATTGAATTGATGACTAGGTCATGAGTCGGCAAGTAGTTGACCTCAATTTCTCCGCCAAATTTAGTAAAAAACTAGAAGTGTTTAGGTCATGTAGCATCAATTTTCCAGTCAAATATAGCGGGGAAACTGAATTGGTGTATAGGTTACCTGGAATTAGGTCACTTGCCGTCGTTTTTCGCTACCTTTATGGGGCATATTAAATTAGTCTACACGTCCCGACATCAAGACCAAGACAGGTAGCATTACATTTTCTACTTAATCTAGCAAAGAAAGTGATTTGGTATAAAGTCACGTGAAGAAATGTCACCTGACGTCACGTCGTGTGATAATAATTGGCGTCACGTCAACCTAAATTCCTACAAATTTTGCACAAAAAACACGGACGAACAGAAGGACAACATTTTTTGGGGGGGATTCGGAGTAGCGTTAAAAAAGCAGTGAAAGGTTTAAAAAAAGTTGTGTAAGTGTGGGGACCGACACACCCGCATATAGGTTAATCGAAAATAATATATTATGATGACTCAATGCACGAGACACGCGCGGGCTGGCTAGAACCATTGCCTCATCGATTCTCACAAGGCCTGGCAGTTTGACGACGAATCCATAGAGTGCCCGGTCGCAGATTTGGAGCGCAATAATGTGGTAGTACAGAGCATCAAAGAGCCATTTCCCGGGGAACCTGGATGTCAGCACAAAGCTTTCGCAGCGGCGAGGACCCGAAACACACTTGTTCACTCGGCAAAAGTGTGTTTTGGCGTCTCGCCGCATCGGGGCGCCAGTCACGTGGCTGTCCTCTCATCCATTGTCTTCCGCTCCACCTTTTCCATTCCGGCGGATGCTTCTTGTGGCTATCTGCCAGGTTTTGTCAGTATTATGAAGGCTATGCTAGAACATTCCAGCATTGAAGAAAGGCATACACATATCTGTTAGTTGTCTTCAGTGAATTAACGTTATACGATTTCCTCAATCACCACGTAGGCGTTTTTACACTTTATACCCGGAGAGAAATTAAACCGATTAATGGATTGGCTAATCAGAAATGGCGTCGAATGAAGGAGTTTTATTTTATTTCTATATATACTTTTTATAAGCATAACTGAAAGCTGCCAGCCTGAAGTTAAATGTTCGAAGAAATATTTCAAAGATTATTTGTATTAGGCTGTCTCGAGGGATCTAGAAGAAAGCTCTGTAGCCTTTGAAATCCTTCACATGAATTCAGGCCGCCGTCACGGTCTCTCTCAGAACCCCCCCAAGTAGCACAACTCGCCGGTTTGGGACTGGGGCGGTACCGGTCTGCCGGCAAGATCCTACTGGGGCGACGCTGGAAACGCCCCACGGGGCGACAACGGGCCAGTGAGATTGCCAGTCACTGGCCAGTGACTGGGACTGACTGGGACGCCCGGCACTGGGCGTCCCAGTGGGTTCCCGGGATGCTGCCAGCACAAATCCCCCGCGTAGTACCAGAAATACGGTAAGATGCCAGCAAGACCCCAGCCTAGCGGCCTCAAGCCATAAAGTTCCCGGTCTTGTTTTATCCCAGCGAGTTCCCGGGCTGAAGCCAGTACAAATCCCCGGCGTAGTACCAGCAGTACCGCAAGATACGAGCAAGACCCCAGGCTAGCAGGCTAAAACCGTACAGCTCCCGGTCTTGTTTTACGGGCTAACATTTGGTTTTATGTGCAATTCACACCTGAATAGAAATGATGTTAATAACAACGGTAATTTTAACAAATAATGTGTGTAAACAATTATTTTGCACTGTGCATGAAAGTACATTTCTTGCATAGGTATACACCTTTTTGGTAAAGCAGCTGCCACATCCACCTGTCACTCATACATGGGTAGTAAATGAAACACACAAAATTGTTACCGTAATTATTTATTGCCAGTTGCAGTGAAGCTACAGCTCGGCTGGTAGTCATGGGCGCCATAGGAGTGCGCTGGATGAAAAAGGCTGCATGTCACGGGCCCAGGAAATTTTCTTCACTTCTCAAGCAGATGGTGGTGCAAGTCGACCATGCACCCGGGAAGGCGAGTCCTTCATTACAGCACCTGTAAAGAGAATTGACACCACAGTAGAATGACAGGGTAAATCAATACCAGCTGCACGTGATAATTCAGAAATTCCAAACTGGGGTGAGGGGCATAAGACAAGCAGCCCATGTTAAAGGAAAATTTTTTGTAGCTAATGCACTAATTGTCTTTATTTTATTTTCTATCTGGAAACTATATCACAACAAAAATACTTTGATTGCTCTAAGGGACACACCTGTAACAACACACTGGATGACTAAGAGGCACAAATGGTCCAGTTATCTCATAATCAAAATCATCTATTTTAATTCAAAAGGGCATGTTCAGAGACAAGCGAGCTTGGTGGAGTAGTTGGCATGTAGTTTAACATTGTCGTTCGTCACGATGGGTGCGCAGTCCGTGATAATCACATCCAGCATTTTTAGATAAATTAGCGATTCATTAGTCTTACTGAGACAATGACAAATCATATCCTTGACATATACAGCTCAGAGTGATGAAAGCAGCATTTGAACCTTTTGTAGCAGGTTCTGTAGCATTCAAATACTGGTATGGAGCAGCCGCTAACGCTTTTAGAACAGATGCAAATGAAAAAAAAAAGTGATTGCATATTTAAACGAGTTTGTGATAATAATTGCCAGTTCCTCTTTGATACTGGAGCATATTACTTATCGCATTTTGTGCTAAAAATAAATAGGATGCGAAAGGAACAGATAGCCTCCTTTATTTGAAATAAGGCTCTGGTCTTAGCGGGGTCCATTTAAAACGGGTACTAAAATGGTTGAAAATAAATCATAGCCCAACCCTTCAGTTAAGATAAAGCCTTCCTCCCATCCCCGTTCTACATTCAGTGAAGAACGGGGATGTTAGTGTACAGTGGTTGGTAGATGCAGGTTATATGTATGGGACATCTATTTTCTAAGTAATATTGTTTATCTGGTCAATTTTCTTCCATCACAAAACTGAGACAAGGTTCTAAATACAGTGGAAAACAGGAAGGAGGAGTGGGATCCAGATTTAGTTTTGCACAAGCTATGTGGCAACTGACTTCATCCTAGAATTTATTGAAGTGGATCTGGGAATAATAATGTCTAGCCCGAAAATACCACAGGAGCACATGTCTCGAAACCTGTCAGAGGGGGGTAGAGGAAGTTTGAATAATAATTTCCGTATTACGATGAGCAGCTGCTCATACAGAGAATTGATGTGAGCAATGTCGGCCATTCCTCTCCCTGAAATATCTATGCGTAAGAGACCCCCTATCAGAAAAAGTTTTAGCTGAGCGCTTTTTACGGCCCGCTCCGCTCAACCACTCAGCGAGAAAGCCACCAGGCATGTGCATAACACTCAGCCGGCCGTGGCCTTTGGGGTGCAGGAATTGTCAGCTCCAGTGGCATCTGCGCTCCGATTGGTCGTTGCTGACTGAGCGTTGTGCGCATGCACGTGCTTTCCAGCTGAGCAGAGCGGGCCGTAAAGATGCTCAGCTAAAACTATATAATGTCGATGTCGCAGCACAACTCCAAAACGTGCAGTCTCTTCTTCCTCGCTTGTACAATACACCAACATTGCACTGCATACTGCTTTAGAGACTTGCTGGCATGTTTCACACTCACTCCCTGCAGACAGCTAGGACTGTCGGTAAACGAGGAAAAAAAGGTGTGGACACATAACATGCACGCCAAAACAAAACGTGAATGGGACTACACAAGACTGCACTAAAGCTGCCAATTGGGCGTGTTTTATACCGCACAGTCACTGTGTGTACACAACTAGCTCTACACATACCGCTCAGCACACCACAGCTAGCCTGAATCAGATAAGTGTCACATTTGCTGAGCTTGAAGTACAGTCATGATCTATATGAGGTTGAACAAGCAATCGTCGACTGCAAATACTGGGAGCATCATGCAGCAGCTGACTTGCTCTCCTTTTCAAATGCCTTGCGAACAAAGTAATACCCCTGTCAGACGGGCACGTTAAAGGCCTTCAGAACGAACTCCTTTAAACGGTCGACGAATCAGCGCACGCCGATAAGCGCGAGATCGTGAGCTCATTCGTCGGTTCTTTAAAAGAGTTCGTTCTGAAGGCCTTTAACGTGCCCGTCTGACAGGGGTATAAGGTAAGTCACCTGATAAGGAGACGACGTCACCACGGACAGCACTGAGCAGTTGATAATCACCTGTTTACCTTCATATGGATCTAGTCTCTATCTTGCTAAAGTAGTCAGTGTGTGTGCAGCAGAAACGGCTGTATTGAAATCTCAAGAGCATGACTTCAGAACAGACATGGTAAGGTTTCACATTGCAAGTATGCCCATGCAAATTTCACTTTCTCAAACATAAAAATGCATTTCAAATTGTCACCCAGGACAAGCTGCTCTTACACAGCTGTATATATAAGGCAGCTTACCATCAACAACCTTTGCAGACTGCCATGGACTTGAACCTCGGCTAAGCTGGTGATGCAGGAACAACTCGGCCTAGTCGATGCTAGCTTCTGTACGGCGAGGGCTGCACTGAGTATAAACGTGAAAAATGTTCTGTCGATTATGTGAAACAAACAAACAAACAAAAGCAATCCTAGCATGCACAATTTGCTAGAGGCACTGACAAATAAGAATCAAAAGTTGGGTCAATTATGTTAACGCAATATACTTCAAGCGCGTACCATGAGTGCTAGCAAGATATTTGCTGCCTTCAATCTAGATAAGCTTGTAAATTTACAAGCCCAATAACAAATAACTTAAAAGCTAAAATATATTTTGATGGAACTACAAAAACCAGACACTAGCTCTGCAAATATGGTGCTATCTATTACACCATAGATGAGTAGAATCGAACTACAGTGTCTCCCTTACAAAGACTAAAGCAAAACAACTGAGTCTGCCGTGGCACTACACCAGAAGCGATGGTATTGTGATCTCGTGGAGATCAGAGTTCGGAACAAGTGTGACAGGGTTTGGCACGACAAATATGCCAATGTCATTATTCGGTTTTGCATATTCTATGGTGACAGTGCAGAGAAACAATCACACATCAGATAATCAGAAAGACAAGCACATGCGCTGAACTTACAACTCTTGTGTATTCGACTACTTCATTCTTCTCTTCAACGTCTGGATTGACTTTCCAGAACGTGATAGGCAGAAGAAATAGCACAAAATACAAGGAAAAAAGCAAAAGACAAAACAAAGACAAAAAGAAAAAAAAGTAAAATACAAAAAAAGGAAACTCTTACAATTCATCCCTCTTCCTCACCGCTATCGTTTAGATACAAATTGGAGCTCTTTCGTTGACAGCGCTGTAGAAGGACTACTTACACACTTGTCCTTCAGATGCTTTATTCTTTGCGCTTTCAATTATTTCTCTTGTGAGTGGGTCTCAATTCCTACTTATTACGGAACAATTTTCAAAATGTGCTACGCAACCAATCCCGACAGTGGATTCCCAAATGTCCAGCAACGACTCGGTGGGTGTTATAAAAATGCTCCCTTAAACGATCATTCAAACACCTGCCAGTCTGGCCTACATACTCCTTGCCACACTACTTATGTAGGCCAGACTGTCTAGTGTTTGAATGATCGTTTAAAAAAGCATTTTTATAACACCCACCGAGTCGTCGCTGGACATTTGGGAATCCACTGTCCGGATTGTGGTTGTGTAGCGCATTTTTGGAATTGTTCCGTAATAGGTAAGAGTCGAGACCCACTGACAAGAGAAATAATGGAAGTGCAAAAAATAAAGCATCTGAAGGACAAGTGTGTAAGTAGTCCTTTTATAGCGCTGTAGACCAAAGAGCTCCAATTTCTATCTAAAGGATAGAAGTGAGGGAGAGGGATGACTTGTAAAAGCTTCCGTTTTTCATTTTGTTTTTCGTTTCTTTTTTCTTTTTGTCTTGTCTTTCGCTTTTTTTTTCTTGTATTTTGTGCTATTTCTTCTGCTTAACACAAGCCTCGTTTACATGAAAGCGACTTCAGCGCATCGACTCCACTCGTTCTCCGAACGAAGCCGACGCGGCAACGTTTACATGAATGCGCACTTGAAGGTGGCGCCACGCCGTGTCAAAGCTCGAAGTTATGCAGTTCCGGCACCAGCCGCACCACGTTTTCCGGTGCATCGCACGAGCAGGCCTTTCGACGCGTTCAGTGAATGAAAAGATCGTGCCCGCTGTCTTCGGGGCTGTGGAAGAAGTTACGAGACGGAAGAGACATCAAAATGCAACCGTTTAGGGCTCCAGGGCGGGCCGCCCGGGCCGCCGGGTCAATCTGGACCAGGGGTGACGTGTGTGCGAACGCTTTGAGGAAGCCTTCGCGTTTCGGCACGCCAGACCTCGCTGATCGCGACCGGATCAACCGGACCCCGAGTCCGAAAGGCTCCTGCGCAGCCAGGAACGGCACCAAGGTAGGAGCTGCTCGTACTGCGCTACCATGCAGTGCTCTGCAGTGCTCAGAGCTCTCGGTGTCGTTTGTGCTTGCGCCGAAGCCTTTGGGACCCCTTCGGACGCGCAAGTCGTACTTCGCAAGGCTTGGACGGGGGCCGCCTTCATCGAGCAGCTCCGTTGTATTCCGCTTACTTATGATGGCAATAAAAGCTCGCGTTTGTTCTCGGGAAAAAATTGCGGACGACCATACGGGACCGCTCTTCGCGCCGCCGACGAGGTTGGCCGCCGCCATGTTCTGAGCTGTTCTCTCGCTCCCGCAGCCCGAGCGCCTTCCTATAATCCTCCCCGTTCCAAAATGCGATGCGACCTCCGATTACATGAGCTGAATGAATGCGCACTCGCCATCTCGATCCACCTCTGTCTAGCGACGTGAATGCGATGCGCTTCCTTTGCGCATTATGCCGTTTACATGACCGCATTGAATGCGACAACTGGATTCGATGCGACTAAGTCGCATTCATGTAACCGCGGCTACATCCTGGAAAGTCAATCCAGACGTTGAAGAACGAAGTAATCGAATATATAGCGCTGTGGACCAAAGAGCTCCAATTTTTATCTAAGGGATAGCAGTGAGGGAGAGGGGTGACTTGTGAAAGCTTCCTTTTTTCATTTTGTTTTCGTTTCTTTTTTTTCTTTTTTTCTTGTCTTTCGCTTTTTTTCTTGTACTTTGTGCTATTTCTTCTGCTTATCACGTTCTGGAAAGTCAATCCAGACGTTGAAGAGAAGAACGAAGTGGTCGAATACACAAGAGTTGTAAGTTTAGCGCGTGTGCTTGTCTTCCTGAGTATCTGGTTTATGATTGTTTCTCTGCGCTGTCACCGTAGAATATGGTTCACCAACTCGGCCAAGCATCCATTCTGTCATTTATGCAACATTAAAATGACTCTGAAAGTGCGACCACCTACGGGCTGTATTCACGCAAGTCTTGCGAGTGTTGAATTGGGGGCACAGCACCCTGGTTGTGTCCATGTATGACCAAATATCATAGAGACCAATACTGCAAACTTCTCCAAAAACCAATGGGCGTGGTGGCAAACGGCAAGAGTGGCGCTGTTCACCACTCTCGCCATTTGTTTGTGTGTTTCTACTAACAAGCGCACCAATGGGAAGGCTTCAGCCATTATTGAGAACACTAAATAAACAAATACCAAATACAAATACAACAGCACACACAGCTATACTGGATGCACGAGTGACGCACTTCTGTTGGGGTTGTGTGCATATTTATACAGCGTGTAGTTGGTCAGCCATTTCAAAGTTGCGACGAGTCGCTCGCTGTGATGAGCAATTTAGCCAGTGCAGTACGACTGCTAGCTTTGGGTCTTTAACCTGCACCACGCAGTAGTGATATGCGACCGCAGGCCGGTACGATGCTCATCCAGATGGAAATGAGCAGGGGTAGGGATTGGACCCAGGACCCTGGGTTCTGCAGTGCAAGCTTTCGCTCCAGGTGCTCCAAGCTAGTTTGCGCTAGTCTCGGCCACCAATCCCCCAACGCAAGGAAACGCAACACACTTCTGTTGTAAACTCAGCCTTCCGCTTACGAATTAAATGCACAATTCCCCCTACGCTTTCATTCTACGCGAGTGGCATCGGAATTGCTAAAGGCCAGCCCATAAATACAGTCTGTGTTAAAAACAATCTTAGCAGCAGTAAGTTGCTATTATATTGCTCAATGTATATATCACCTTACACTGAACAGCCTTGGCAGTCTTCCGTGAAGCCAGGACTTCAGCAGAGGAGAATGTCATCCTGTGTTGTCTCAGGACACTCGCATCAGGATGGTGAAAGTCAATGCCAACTTCTACTTGGGAAAGGCTGCAGTAAGTATAAAGATGAAAGCACAGATTAGATTATATGAAAAAAATATCATGGACCAACTTGGAAAAAGCGCCCAAAAAGACAAGGACAAAAGGACAGGAACACGTAAGACGTAGACTGGTGCACATTCGCAACTCGATCTATTGAACACAAAATAAAAGAACAGGATGAGAGAAATCTGAAAGGCTGTACTTGGAAAACGTGAGCTTCAGGAACCGGGGCATGAGGCAAAGATGTCAGGTAGATTGTTTTACAGACACTCTAGAATTACCAACAGCGTTCCCATGCAGTAAGGTGGTGAGTTTATTTTTATTGAACATCTTGAAAAATAGCACACAAAAAACAAGGAATAAAGGAGAGGAATACACACACTACATACGAGTGCAGACACCCAACTCACATAAATTAGAAAAGCAAAAAAAAACAAAAAAAAACGCAGAAGCAGCTTTAGCAAAAGTTCAAACAGGTCCAAGTGGAACGTGCTAATTCGTTCATATGCATAAGATTCTAAAAATGATTTCCTCGGCAGCTCAGGTAAGAGACGGATGTGCGGACACAATGGTCGCCCATACTACGAATTATAAAGGCCTAAAATAATCCTCTTGTATGCTTTTCATATTATCTGCTAATTATTCACGTTTTTCCCAAGGATGACATACACGAGCAGTGTAAACAGTGCATAGGTAGGTGACAATCCATCGCAGACTTTAGAGAGAGATTGAGCTGTCTTTATGTATTAGCCATCCACCTGTTACCTTAACTGACATAGAAATTATGTTTTTTTAAATCTGCTCTTGCTAACAGCATCCTAGTTTCGGAGCACGGCACCGAAACTAGGATGCGTCACTTATACCCTGTTACTTCTCAGGTCGCTGCTGCCAGTGTCATCCTCACCGTGCTGCTGGCCTCGCCGATTTTTACCGCGCACGATGTCCTAACCGGACCCGCCGCGGTACACCACCACTTTTCCCCGTCGACTTGGCAGTGCTGTGGATTGGCACCGTCTTCGTCAACTCTGGCGGACTCTGTCAAGTTCAAATGGCAACACTTGCCGGTATCACCTGACGAAGTGGGTGTGGCGAGACTACAAAACCGGCTGCACTCATCGGAGCTACTTGGGCACGGCACCGAAACTAGGATGCGTCACTTATACCCTGTTACTTCTCAGGTTGGTGTTTTTTCGACGTCTTACCGATATAACAATGTCTGTGTGATTGCGGTGTCGTGCCCTCCCGACGTGTACAAACGTTTGATTCTTATCTGGCGTAATTTATCTCAGTGTGCTGCGAAAATGTCATCTATCGTTGATTTTGTAGCAAACTTGCTTCTACTGTCTGGGGATATTGAAACTAATCGCGGCCCAGATACCCTTGTTTCTGAGGACATCTCCCCGCTTCCGCAGATTCTCGCCTCGTTAAACAGCCTTTCTGCAGGTCAAGCTGCAATTTTAAATGAGATAAAATCATTACAAGAAAAGCAAAAAGAAACTGACAGAGTTCTTGGGGACTTCAGGACGCAGATGAACGCTATTGACCGAGATGTCTCTGCCTTAAAAGTGATAAAAGATGAAGTCGCTTCGATTTCCACAATGAATGCACGAGCCAGAGCAGACCTTGAACGTGTAATGCAGAAATGTGAAAACCTAGAAAACCAGTCTAGACGTAAGAATCTTTTGTTTTTCAACCTTCCTGACGTTCGCGGTGAAACATGGGCAAAATCTGAGGAAAGCGTTATTGCCTTTTGCAACGAATTGCTTGGCGTCACTATTCTCCTTGCTGCTATCGAGCGTGCTCACAGGCTTGGCTCTTTTCGTGAAAACCGGGCGTCTCCGAGGCCTCTCATTGTAAAATTCAACTCCTACAAAAAAAAAGAGCTGATCTTGCCAAAGGCGTTTAAACTGAAGGGAACTAATTTCCGGTTAAGTGATGATTATTCAATCGATGTCCGTAATGCAAGAAAAGAACTTGTCACGTTTGCAAAATCTAAGGGGCAAGATTTTAAGCTTCGGCATGACAAGTTGATAATGGGAAACTTAAAGTACATTTAGGATAAACAATCTAACTCAGTGAAACCCCTCCATGCATAGCAATCCCACAATCATCCACCGCGTTAATCCTCCCCCGAAAGCTGCTCTCGCCCCGTTTCAAGTCTAAATTTTTTCGTTGCCAACACTAGAAGTGTTTATGCAAAGCAGGACGACCTTCTGTCGGCAGTCCAGTCATGCTCAGCCGACGTAATCATTTTAACAGAAACTTGGCTCACAGATGATATCTCAAACTCGGAGCTAACCATACACCCCTCACATTTTATTTTTCGTAATGACAGAGCAGGCCGAAAGGGAGGAGGTGTGCTTGTAGCAGTCAAAAAGACATACCGCATTGATTGTTCCAATACTGTTCCAACCTTTGAAGCCGTTTGGGTTAGAATAAAAATGCCTACCATGTTTATCATTGTAGTTGCTTGTTATAAGCCGCCAAGTGTTCTGGATTTTGCTCCGCTACTTCATGATTTTCTCGAGTCTCTTATTCTTTTATACCCAAATGATGTAGTTGTTATTTCTGGTGATTTGAACTACCCTGAAATTAAGTGGTCCATTTTGTCTGATAAAATACCGTTTTTATTGTGGCAGAACCTTCCAAAACAGTCTCGGGATTTTGTTGACGTTATATACTCTTTTGCGCTTTCTCAAATAATTAATAAACACAGTCGTGGTGAAGCCATGCTTGACCTTTTTTTTATTTCAAAACCCAGTTTAGTTGCAAATACTGTGTATATGGAACCATTAAGTGACCACATATCTATTAATGTTGAACTTTTCATTCCATCATGTGAGCAACCTCTTCGGGCAAAAAAATTTCCAGTTACTCTAGGGCGAACCTCGACGCTATTAACCAAAACTTTTCGCTATTTTCAGCTTGGTTTTTAGAGGAATTTGACTCTAGGTCTGTGAGCGAAAACTGAATTTTGTTTAAATGTAAATTGCTTGAGCTGTGTGACAAATTTATTCCGAAACTAACCATTCACACGTCGTTTTCGAACCCGTGGTTTTCAGCACGTTTGAAGAGGTTGCTAAATAAAAAGAATAGGCTCTTTCGTGCCGCAAAGGCGTCTCAGACTGCTATTTCATGGTTAAAATACAAGGAGTGTTATTTAACTTGCAAATATGAAATAAAAAATGCGAATGATAAGTTTTTTAAGCATGATCTTTGTAATATAATGAAAACAAACCCCAAAAAGTTTTGTTCCGCTGTGAACCCAAGGCAAGTAAAGGACTCGGTCAGCTTGACTGACGCCTCTGGAAAAGGTTTACCGACCGCCGAGACCTGTGAACTGTTTTGTGCTTTCTTTAGTGAAGTGTTCACTGATGAAGTTTTTCCATTACCCTCTTACTGCCCAGAATATCTTATAACCACCCAAATGGATCAGATCATTGTAACAAATGACGGAATTTTAAAATTAATATCAAATTTACCATCAAACTCGGCTCCCGGTTCTGACCTTATAACTACAAAGTTGCTCAAGATTACAAGTGACATATCTAGTGTGCTCTTATCCCGCATATTTCAAAAATCCCTTGACTCTGGTGTTGTTCCGGCTGACTGGAAATCTGCGATGGTTGTCCCGATTTTTAAAGGTGGCGCAAAAGATGTCCCTACCAATTTCAGACCCATATCTCTAACCTCTGTTGTAAGTAAATTGATAGAACATGTCTTTTATTCTAATGTAATAAATTATTTATGTGTTAATAATATACTCTTTTCAAACCAGCACGGTTTTCGGCGGTCGTACTCCTGTGAATCTCAGCTTTTTGAATTTTTAACGAACATCCACCATAACCTACATAAAAAACATGAAACTCATGCTATCTTCATTGATTTTAAAAAAGCGTTCGATAAAGTCCCACATTGCCGTCTTATTCAAAAATTAAAAGCACTTAATGTAGAAACGTCCATTATAAACTGGATTGAAAACTTCCTTTCAAACAGAACACATAACGTTATTATAGACAGCAATCGTTCGTCACAAAAACTTGTTAAATCGGGAGTACCGCAGGTTACCGTGCTGGGTCCATTGTTGTTTCTAATTTACATAAATGACCTGCCGGATCTTCTGAATTCCACTATTTGATTGTACGCGGACGACTGCGTGATTTATAGAAAAATAATGAGTGTAACTGACTGTACCCTTTTGCAAAATGACTTGTCACAAATTCAAGCGTGGTGTCAAGAGTGGCAAATGGAGATCAATGTTAACAAAACAAAATTTCTTAACTTCACCACTAAAAAAAACATTACTCAGATTGACTATTCACTTTCGACCACACCAATTGAAGCCGTAACATCTTACAAGTATCTTGGCATCAACTTTAACCATAACTTATCATGGGAGCCTCATATAAACTACATATCAGCGAAAGCAAACAGAAGTTTGGGATTTTTAAAGCGCCATCTTTATAAGGCCACGCAAGAAACAAAACTCATCGCATACAATTCTCTCATCCGTCCTCAACTCGAGTATGCATCCATTGTCTGGAACCCCCATCAGTTGTATCTGGAAGAAAAATTGGAAGCTGTTCAGAACCGGGCTACACGTTTCATTCTCCGCAATTATCAGCCTACAAGTGTTACCGATATGAAAGCAAAATTAAACCTCCCTCTTTTAAAACACAGGCGAAAAGTATCACGTCTTACACACTTGCAAGAAATATATTATAATTTTCCTTTAAAAAAAGATGAATACTGCCCACCGGCCACCCACATCTCCCCCCGCACTGACCATCCACTCAAAATTCAACTGACTACGCCTAGGACTAACCTATTCAAATTTTCTCCCTTACAATTGGCTATTACTGATTGGAACAACCTCCCGGGACCTATTGTGAGCATCACAGAATGCAATAACTTCAGATCTGCCATTTCCTCTCTCGTCACCACCTAGCGTCCTGTTTGCCCGCGTTCATTAACACCCTAGTCTTTTGTTTGTTTGTGATATTTTGAATGCTTAAATTTGCCCCCCCCCCCCTTATGTAAAGCCCCCTGTGGGCATTTAAGGGTCAAATAAATGAAATGAAATGAAATGAAAGGTAAATCAGTGCATTCCACTGGGCCTGTGCTCGAGCTCCTTCCGCATTCTTTGTTTCTTTCTTCTTTTCTGATTCATGCGAGCTGAATATGCGCTTGCATGAGGTCTACGTGTTGCTCTCCTTGTCTCCTTGGCCTTTTGTGAACTATTTTTCAAGGTGTTCAATTAGTACCAGCTCACCACCTAACTACAATCATGCAACAACTAAAAGCAATTATAACTTACACCATTCGCTTAAGGAAGCACCAAACGAAAAAAACAGGGATTGGGTGAGGTATGTCTAACACTATATACTTACACTGAACAAATATATATACCAAAAACTGTCGAGACACTACCTTAATTCAGGACATGCTTGTAAATTTCCCCAGAAGCTTGTAATTAATATTTGATAGCCTCTAAAAAAAATACCAGTAGGAAGAGAATAAATGCTTCACCATTTAAAGCAGCCTGAGCGTTTATGGAGGTGTGAAATTTGTTCCACGTGCGTTGGATCATACGAAACATGTGTACAGCAAATGATGTTTTAGAGCTCGACATTTTGCGAAAAACTACTAAAGTGCGGGCGTCAAAAATTATTTCGCGGGCACGAATTTTTGCGATCGGGAGTGGTATGCTATGCATTAATCACCTTGGGGTGAATTCATCGCGGCACCAATTTTTGGCAATTCTTTTTTTATTACGAATTGCTAATATGAAGTCGTTTGCAGACGTCTGGGCGGCGGAAGCTACGGGCTTCCGCCGCCCAGACGTTTACTGGTTAACTAGAATGTCTTTCAGACATTCTAGTTAACCAGTAAACAATACGGGGAAAAAAGGCAATTACCTTCCCCCCCTCCCTCCCTCCTCTCTCCCTCCCCCCTCCTCCTCCCCCCCCCCCTCTCCGTCTCCCAAAGAGTTCCGCCGCTGCCGATGGACCATGATTGAGTACGCAGCCTCTGCATCGGGGAAAAAAAGAAGAAAAACAGCCTCGCATAACACCATTCGCACGCAATTAGTAATACTGGTAAAAGCAAGCGATCTACAGACAATAACAAGCCTTTTGAACGCAGGAAAGAATAATCTAGCCCCGACGAACAAAGAAACGAACTTACTTCGGGTCCAGTGCCGTGATCTTGGCTGCTAAGCAGATTTGACGTATTTCCACGTCTCACAGTCGCTTCAGTCTTTAACGGACACATTTGGAACTAAGGCAAACTCCACGCATCACGACTAATCGGGAAATTGACCACAAGACACAGGCATGCAAACACACACGGCTGGAATCACGTGCAAAACAGGCTGTTGACAACGTTGGCTGTTGATTCGATCGGTTTGTATTCGTATCTTCATCACGCTTGAAATAAAGCGTCAGCAACCCGCATTATAAAACTCATAAAAGACATAGTATTAATACATTTTTGCGCACGTCAACATTTCTACAATATTATAAATAAGTGCTGAACACGAAGCAAAATCTTAAATACGAAACTACTGGTACAATGGCCGCAAACAAAAATAGAAGACATGTAAACTCCTTGTAATGACGCCATACCGAGCCGGCGACCATAGCCTAGTTCGTCGGAGCGTCGTCTTACTGAGCGTGTGGTCGTTGGTTCGATTCACTGTGAAGCAGCTACATTTTGTTACCTTTTTTATTGTTTTTATTATTTAAATGATTTGTTTACGTTTTTGCAGTCGTCGGCACCGTGATTTAGGGTGACAATCACGCAGTCAGTGAAAATAAAAAGTGCGAGCCCAAGGTTGAATTGTTGCGATGCACAAACCGTGGCCCTCTTGTTTTGCCGGGATTATTTACTGCATCCGTGCTAATATGCGGGTCAGTGTAGTAGGGAAACAGCGCAAGTCCTTTCAACGAAGAAAGGAATGTAATGATAATGAGCATATTGCGAGCGAAATGGGAAGATGACAAATGTGTAAGTGTTAAAACTGCCACAGTGATGCAGCCGAAGTTTTTCTGAATGCGGTCATCTTCACCCAAAATTGAAACAAAAATACCGCTATTTTAAGGCAGTTATTTAGCTGAGCTCACGAGCGCTAGGTCTTAAGCACATCTCTTAATTTACTCACTTCCGGAACGTAGAATTTAATTTTGTTCTGGTAGATCAGTGCTATCCCCCACGTGCCGCCTGGTTTTACTTATCGCCGGCTGCGCTCCGCAGTTTTACTTTTTCATTAGGCCTAAACACGTTTTTATTTCTGAGATTCAAGTACAGTGCGGATAATTAAACTAGCTTTCAGAAACGGTATTGTTGGGCGTTGTAACATTTATTTTTTGTAGCGTCAAGGGGTCACGTTCACAAACCCAGCATTGCGAACATCCACAACGCATTGGTGTTTCTCGCTTTTTTGCGTTAAAAAAAGAATTTATATTTGCGTTGCTCTGGTACGGTATGTCGTATAACATAAGCTATCAAAAAGGCAAATATCGTTTGACTATGTGAACATTTGAAATATTTCTTTTAGATAATCGTAACTACCACAGAAAACAGTCGATTCCTGCCTTAAATAGCATATTTTAACACTCGTTTAAAATCACCAATAAAATGATCTCAGGAGAGTTATGTACCTGTCGTAGCGTCATAAGCAATAAACACATCTCTTACCGGTGGCGTACCAACTTGTTTTTGAGTGGGTGGCAATCCAGACCCCTTACCCCCCCCCCCCCCCCCCCCCCCAGTGCCGGGTGGCGGTGCCCTTGGTAACCCTTGTGCCTCGCCGGCCAGTGTTTTTCCTGCCCAGTGGCGGCTTTTTTCGGGGGAGGGGGGGGGGGGCAAGACAAGAGCCTTGCCCCCCCCCCCCCTTCTGAGAACTGGGGGGGCAAGCGCCCCCTTCGCCCCCCCCCCCCTCCCCCGGTCGGTACGCCCATGTCTCTTACTTTTTTAGTTTCTGGAAAGTAATGTTTATTATTGTTTTTTAACTCAAACGCCTGCTCAATCATTGCACGTGTTTCTTTTTTTTCATTGTTCTGTTATACGATTTTTATTTTTTTATCAGAGCCAAACACGTGCGTATACCGCCGGACCTTAAGTATAGTACATCAAATTAAACTACCTTCCTGAAAAAAGTATCGTTCGCCGTTGTAAAATATATTTTTCGTGGCGTAGGCGGTCAGATTCTCCAATCCTGGACTGTAAATTTTCCTCACCGCATTGTTTTTTCTCGAGTTTTCGCGATAAACCTCGTCAGCCTTGCCATGCTGGGATCAAATACGCCTGCGTCGGCCTTCATTTACGAAGGATTGATCAACGCAAACATTTCCACTCGCTATTCATGAATTGAAGCATTTCGTCAGAATCGCAATGCCTTGACTGCATAGGGGAAAAGGGAAAAAAATAAAACGATGCCGGTCACTAAACGGAACTTCAATGGAAGGGCTCGCCAGCCTGAACAGCAAAGCGCCGATGCCGGCCAGTCACTGAACTTCCATGTAAATACTGGCCACCAAAGGCAGCAAAATACCGATGCCGGCCAGTTACTGGAACCTCCACGGGAAGACTGGCCAGCAAAGACAGCAAAAAACCGATGTCGGCCAGTCACTGTAACTTCTACGGCTGAACTGGCCAGTGAGCAAGACGAAACCCCGACGCCGGCCAGGGCCGGTAGCTCACCGGCACCCATGGCCGGGCACCGCCATCCAGCTACCAGGACCGGCCGGCGTAGTCCCGATACCGGCCGACGCGGTGTGCTACCTGGGCCGTACCAACCTCTCTGCATGAAAACCCATTACGTTTCTGCCCATTCACAGGTTGGTATGGTTGATCCGAGTACTTAACGTTTTTAAATCTTAATTCACAATTAAATGCATGCACTGCACAAAACGTCTGCATTGTTAATTTACATTCATTACTAAGATATTTACCTGCAAGTAATTTTAACATGGGACTTCTCGAACCGTGGCAATATGCTTGAATCAGGATTAAGAAAATGGGCTAGAAAAACAAACCAGATTAAAGTGTGGCTTTTTCGATATATTTCTCTTGTCGTATATATTTCTCGTGTTCAGTAACATGCCTGCAAAACGTTGCTGCTAAAAATAGAACAGCCCCAGTTTAAGTCAGCCTGCGGAAATTGAAATTGTCAGAAGATAAGGATTAGAGCCAATATTGGACAAGCCAATAATTAAACTTGGATGACAATAGTGGTTGTAAATTCCAGAACAACCGGTTGTCCAACGATGGCTCAGGTATTGGAGGAATAGTGGCTCAACGTTGGTTTAAATGTCGTTAAAAAGGCGGTTCAGCGATGAGAGGAATGACTATTCCATGGGGGATTATATATTGGTTGAGTCACTGTTTTTGACTTTTCTACTTGGTCTATTATTAGATCGGGTTGCACTTTCACGAAATCTAACGTTGTGTCATTATTGGAGCCAATACTTGGCAGTGGCAGGACGACGTTGATCCAACGATGGTGTTCTGCTTAGAAAAGGTTTCCTGAGTAGTTCCATAACACCCAGAATAAAGGCTAACGATGGTGAACCTCAAAAGCTTCGAAACACATTCACACAAATACATTCGACACAAATATATTTGACACAAAAAATGTATTCGACACGGTGCAAGTAATATAGAGTTGTTATAGAAGCGCGAAAGTCCCTTGCCGTAAACCTGGAATACACCAAAATGTATTCCACACAAATTTTAGACTTAATAAACAAATTTTCTTTAGATTCTGCGATGACAATCAGCAACAGAGCTGTTGGTAGTGCTCTCCGAATACCTGAAACTACATTCGTTAAAAAAATGCTACACTAGGTTCATTTTTAAAATCAACAATGCACGTTGTTGAGGTTGCTGGATGACATCCCGTCAAGTACACATGCTGGGTGGCCTTACAAGCCGGAAAATGTTATTCGACACAAATATTTGTGGACAGGTGCTATTTCTTAACTCGAGAAACTCCTCCTATTTTTTTATGAGTTTAAAGGTCGAATTTTGTGACACCATCATGTAAGCGCAACAAAGCGATGTTTTCTTTTATTCCTGGCGTTCACAACAGTAAACTTGGAAGGTGCCGTATACAGGAGATGATGAGCAGTTTCACATTGAATGATATAATTCACTCACTGTGGTGAAGTCAAGCTCGACAAAAGATATTAAGACACTCAGTAAAATTACGAAAGGTCATATAGGATGAACTTATCTTAGATACTTATGCATTTCTTTACTGAAACCCAGTCGATGTACCTCAACTCATTTATTTATCACATTTTGCTTGCTTCCTAAATTTTACTCCAAGAAGTGCTAAACGCTGCCTTTTTGTTTTTCAGACAACCTGTCGCATAATGGCATTCATAAAGTTTCGTATCATAGGGATTATTCTAACGTAAATTTATTTAACGCATGCATGTAAGGCACTCGTGCAACGCAGGATCGTCGCACAGAAAAATCGCTACTAAAAAAAGCGTAAAAAAGAAATGTCGCTCAGTGTATACACTATCATATTGAAAACCGGGTTATGTTGTGATTTCTGATGCAGAGCACTACCGTGGTTCGCACAGGAGAGACCGCGATCCCGGCTATGAATATTATGATAAAGCAAGGGCAACAAACAGCGCCTTGGGGGAAAGGCAGTTCCAATGGACCTTTTCCACATACCGACGGCACCAGGCGGTGGCGGCACGAACTAAAAGTCGACAAAGTGACCTATATGCGCTACCAATCGATAATAGGAGCTACGCTACCACCGTCTTCGCACTCTGAGCTGCGGCGCGTGGCCAACGCGACTTTAAAGAGGGCATCCGTGGCGTCCACCCAAACGTCGTGTTTTTCTTTCCGTCCACTTCCTTTTTTGTGTAACGCAATTATATGTATGCTGCAATTACGTGTTCTACTCGCAGATCCAAAGCCTGCTTCCGAACTTCCTCGATTTTTTGTGCCGACTTCCGCCGCTTGGCATCGGGCGCTCGCGCGTGCGCAGAACGCTACTCGAAAAAGGTCCATTATGGTCCCAAGATGGCGAGCACGCTAACACACATTGTGGCCGAATCTGCAAAAGTCGATGTTAAATAGACTAAGAACGTTTTCCAAAGAAAACGGGAAGACGAGACGAGAATACGGCACTAGTAAAAAAAAAAACGAGATCATTGACGAAACAAGGCAGGAGTATGTGTCCACGAAACGCTAGTGTCCACAAGTTGTGTTACAATGAAACCTGCCCCGACTAACAATTTCCCACTACACGTGTTTCAACAAGACGATACGGACCCAAAATCTACCACAGAATGGTGCGAGCTTCGTAATCTCGCCGCGTCATGCCTACAGTCGCTTCCGGTTGAGGTGCACGACTCTGTACATATACAGGAAATTTAAGCAACTTCAAGCCTCCATGATAAAAAGAGAAAAATACGTCCTGTTTTTCTATATTTGCCTTTTGTTTGTGTTGGTACCCGAATACTTTTGGTTCGCCAGCAAATAATTACGAGAAAGCTTAGAACTAGAAATGCGCCAGTGTAGTGTTTTTGAGAGACTGATGCCCACCGGCAGAACAAAATGTTGCTGGAGAAGTCCTTTTGATTTTCTCGAGACGAGAAACGCCACCGAACTTCAGCGACCAAAGTACGGTGGCGTTAAGCAGACTGTGATCGATTATTTTGATGTGCTACCGACATACGCCGCAATATCAAAAACGAGAGGATGCGGCGCTTTGAGGGACCATTTCCGAAATAGGTTTAGTGCCAACCATGCCGTCACAGCACGTAGAAATGCAAGTTGGCACGGAGCTCTTGAAAGGCAACCTTTAATATCGATGCGAGCAAATACTAATAAAACTTTACGAAAATCGTCTGCGACAACTAAAGCCTGACTCGGTGACTCCGCATGGGTTGTCGAGTCGGGTGTTTGTTTTGTGTCTATCTTCGGCGCTTGGGGGAGGGAGGCGCCCATCGCCCAGGCCTTGTCGTTCACAGAGTCGTTACTTGTTCTAACGAATATTAAGTTTTAAGACGTTTTTAGGTAAATTTGCCTGGTGGCTCGAATCCGTCATGGAGGCGCCCAAGATACCTTCGACAGATTTGCCATTTCATTTAAGAACAAGTGTTCTTTCTACTCATTCAAATGATCACGAAGGTGTGTAAAATCATCTAACTAAATTTATGGAGGTATTACAAATATCCCCGCCGGTGAGGCTTTGAAAGTATATACTACTATTCACGGGTTCTCAAAAAAAGAAAAAAAAAAAACAATTGCCACCCGGAGGTAACATTCTGCCGCCGGAAGTTCGGCCATGTTTGTTATTGTTTAAAGTTAAATACTTTTTACAGTATCACACATATTCTATTTTTCTAAGTTGGTTCAACATTACATTTTCCCGCAGTAACACTGCACGCAGCTCCAGAAGCACACGGGTGCGCTTAATTTCATTCGTAGCGAGTTCATTTTACACTTTCACCGAGTGTAGCCTGTTGCTTTCGCTATCTATGTTGTAAGGGTGCAGACATAAAACCGAAACTAGCGCCTTTCCTGTCGTCATGACAGGCAGGATTGTTATAGTGCAGTCGCTACAGCATGTAGTTAATATTTCGAAGAAGTTCAAACAGCTCTACTGTCGTGTGTGTATTTACATGCGGTATACGTTTCCTGAGCCAGTTGCCCACGAAACAGCTGGAAAACAAAAAAACGAAAGTTGATAGAGTATTCGTTCTTGTAACCGTTTAGTCTGGAGAAAACGATTCATACTTTTTCTTCATAAAAGCTTGGTTTGTTTTAAATGTTAGCCACTGAACGGATACGGCTTAAGACTTGATAGTTCTACATCTCCCGGCGCCGCGTACAACTACGATGAAACGTTATTGTAGAGATAAATAAAAAAAATGGTGATTATGATTTAAATAGAGCTTGTGGCTGACTCTTAGCGCAGGCCGACGGGGCAACGTTCAAACATGGTTTTGGACGGATAAATAAATGTAGTTGGAGCTTCTGCGGGGGGGGGGGGGGGGACATCCTATTAGTCCGATGGAATATTTCTGTGTACTCGACGAGACAAGTCCGCTGGAATACTGATCTATTTTTATTGGCGGCACTTTCATTTTCGATCGCTTTATACAGATCGATACAATTTTTTTTTTTTTTGAGATTGGGATTTTGAGATACGAATGCAAGATGGCTGATATGGGTAAATCATAAGCATGGCCATTTTATACAGGACCCAAGTAGAATCACCATGTTTAGCTTTCTCGCCGGCTGATTGGATGTGTCACATCTTTCTGCTGAACGAGCGAAGTCGACAAACGTTGTTGCCCTTTTTATCCGCGCATAGATTGGGAGGAAGATTTCGCGGCCGGTGATGTGTTATTCGCGAGCTTTTTCTTAGCAAGCGCTAGGTTTCAGCGTAAGTCCTTCAACCACACGATTCAAAACTCGCAAAGGAAGGAAGGCTTGACGACTGTAACCCTTTAGGACCCTCACAATACAAGCTCATATTTAATTGCATTGCCCGTGGGAGAGAATTTTAGCAGTAAGTCCTATTCATTGTTTCGGTTCCGCTAAATGCAAATCATACCTCGTAGCAGACTTCCCCCGTCATCTGCTCTTGCCCTTCGCCCGAACGATGCATGACGGGATTGCACACTTGCACACGCTCAATTCCCTCGGTACAGCAAGTGCATGCACGCGTGTAGTACCAGTGTCAAATCAAACTCGGGGAGAGCCAGAGCAGCCGCGCATGGAGGGCCGGCCAAAACGAACTCGTTCCACGCTGCAAATGTGCACGCCCCAGCATCAATGCAGTGAAACCGCTCTGTAAGATACACATAAGTGTGGGCACCGCGCGTTCCACAACTGCCAGGCAGACTCCTCTCCTCGCCTTGG
The DNA here is from genome assembly GCA_013358835.2 of Ixodes persulcatus. Taxonomy (NCBI): domain Eukaryota; kingdom Metazoa; phylum Arthropoda; class Arachnida; order Ixodida; family Ixodidae; genus Ixodes; species Ixodes persulcatus. The sequence continues at coordinate 50,026 of JABSTQ010006205.1, forward strand.
TTGCAAGCAGCGCTACCAAATGACTTCTCAATATACGGCTGAGTGCAGTCTGTCACGAGACCGGCTTCCCATACTTACTTTCCTAAGGGTAAGTATGGGAGACATGGTTAGTTTTAATGCGAAAACATTAACTGTCTCATGAAGCGACCCGACGTCATCAGACGCGCCGAATGGCAGTTAAATTACTCTGTCCCAAAGGAGCGAAGTGAAGCCGCGATCTGAAGCATCCCAGTTTTGAATCAGCGCAATAAGCTACTCAAAGCGTCAGCTGTGTCTGAGTCTGTGTCTTCTTCTGTGTCCGTAGTCTTGTTGCGCTTTTTAAGCATTATGAATCACCAACTTGCCCAACGTTCTACCCTCGTCAGCTAAATTCACCTCTCTAAAAGTAGGGAAGTGAAGCCAAATCCCTGATGGATTACGCTCCCATTGGCTTGCGCGCGTCATGAAGGAACGAAGCTTCCATTGGCTCTCATGCGGCGTGGTTCCAAAAGCCGCCACCAGAGAAGCCCTCTCCAAGGCAGTGCAGCGCACGCGGCGGCCCACCGAGGTGCGTCAGTGCGAGCCTGGCGCACAGCCTGGCCATTGAGACCACTCGGGCGAACTCGGAGGATATAGAGCCGAGCTCAGCGCAGCTCACGAGAACGCGCGCTTGATCGTCGGCGGCTACCTCGGCAGTAATAAAACAGCGGAAGAACGACATTCATGCTTTTGCATTCACCACTCATAAGAAGTGGTTACATGTCCTCGGTCCTTCTTAAAGTTGTATTCTGGGTGCGCCCCATCACGTGAAACTTGCTACTGGCGCTGCGCGTGTTGCTTCGACAGTTCTTCGACACTGACCCTAGCTTCGTTCTTTATCGACGGTAATAGAAGTTTTATGAATGAGTTGAAGTGGGCAAATCTCTAGCGCGGTGTTCAATCCAGCGTAGGCCAAAGTTATAGTGGACTATCCGAGAGGGATCGTCCACTCTAACTTTTCATCTACTTTTCATCAGTTATGCCACGTGGTTGACTGAGACACTGTCAGTTGAGGCTCTTGGATTGAGCGCCAAGAGAATTGTATCTGGCCGATCCTGTCGCAGCAATGTCCGTGCTGTATGTGCTCACCTATATATATTTTACGCCTTGAATGAAATGAAATCGTTATTGTTTTGCAAGACTGTTCCCACTTTTTCTGAGATCAAATGAGGAATGTTGTGATCAAATTCAAGAGGCATTAACGGCATCCAGTGGTATACCCATTCCCATCTGGCATAGAAAATCTCCTCTGTGGTCTGGCAACCGGCCCACGAAGCAGCATTATTGTGTTCAAGCATTGCTTAGCAAGCACACCTTACACGACAACACCCAGCCACGTCGCAGTAACAAAGGAATCACTTTTTCCGCAGTGTGATCAGCATTTGTCGGAAGTTGTGCGGCTTCCGTCTACAACCTACAGTCGTTGGCTAGACGCAGCGTACCCGAGATAATGCAGCTTGCTGCTATTAAATATAGTACTTGTAAAAACACCCCTAAATAAATCTGTTAAAAAGCAAAAATAAAAGTGGACCTCGGAGCAACCGCGCGTCCAGTGCGTAAACAAGACGGCAAAGCCAGAAAACAAATACATAGATGGATGAATGCTATTGTCTATTACCTCCCTATGGGGCGATAGTTAGCGTCACCTGCCTTGTGCACCCTCTTTTTGTTTCGGTTTAAGGAAACCCAGGTAGCACCGAGTTCTGGGCCAAAATGTGACTTTTGTCTGGGAGTTTAGGGCATTAAAATACCCGAAAAAGCCAAAGTAGAGCCAAACCTGCCCTTCCTCTGCAAGAGTCTGGGTATTTTGGCCCTAATTCGCCAAACAAGTGCCAAATTTAGGCTTCACTGCCTTGTAGTTCGGCTGTCATCTGGCATATTTGGGCCTAAATCGCCTAACAAATGCCAGAGTTAGGCTTCACTTTTTGATAGTTCGGCTGTATCTGGAACCTTTGGGCCAAAATCGCCACAGATGTGCCAGAGTTAGGCTTAGTGGCTTGTAGTTCGGCTGACATCTGGCATCTTAGGGCCAAAATCGCCAAACAAGTGCCAAAGTTAGGCTTCACTTTCCTATAGTTCGGCAGTCATCTGGCACCTTTGGGCCAAAATTTGCCACAGATGTGCCAGAGTTAGGCTTACTTCCTTGTAGTTCGGCTGAGATCTGGCATTTTGGGGGCAAAATCGCCAAACAAGTGCCAAAGTTAGGCTTCATTTTCTGACAGTTCGGCTCTTATCTGGCATCTTCGGGCCAAAACCAGAGAAAAGCCAAAGTTTGGCACGTCCCAAATACCGAAATTAGGCGTTGCTCTGGCAGTTATGGCTGAAGCATGGCACCAACTTTGGCGCTCCTCTGGCGGACCAGTGAAACGCCAAACCTTGGCATGCCCCGAATTCCCAGATTATGATTTACTATGGCAGTTATGGCTCAAGTATGGCAACGACTTTGGCGCTCCTCTGGCGGACCACGGAAACGCCAAACCTTGGCATGCCCCGAATTCCCAGATTTGGATTTCCTAGGGCAGTTATGGCTCAAGTATGGCACCAACTTTGGCACTCCTCTGGCGTACCAGTGAAGAGCCAAACGTTGGCATGCCCCAGGATCGCCCAACTAAGGCTATAGTTAGGCACCGTACTTTGGCACTGATGAGTGCCATGGTGCAAAATCCTAACTGCGCCAAAGTTGGGCCCTTATGTTCGCCAGACCTTTGCCCAAGTTGGGCATTCCTCTGGCGTGCTACCTGGGAAGAGATGAAGATAAAAAAATCGCCTTATTGGAGACAAATGTTACTTCAAAAACACTAAAATCTCCGAAGCCATTATTTCATAGAGAGATTGGAGAGGATGCTCTTTCTTGCGTTTTAGTACAAACCCTGTCTTAATAATTTAGTTTTTTTGTGTGTGAAATACATTATTACTATTTCTGCTATCCTCTGTTCACATCTTTGTATTTAGTTATTTCTGTCCCATTCCTAACTAAATGAGGTTAATGTAATGTAGATGAGTACATATAAAGACGAAGCAATCAAATTCACAATATTCATTAAGTAGAACATGGGCAGCCATCAATCTACCAGCCCACCCAGGGTCAACACGTCGTTCACGTCAGTCGCCTCAAGATCTTCACACCTCGCCAACCCATCCCTTGAGTACCAAGCTCAGCCATTCAAAGAGTATGACCTTCTCTGAATGGGGAGCATTTGGACGTGAAAGTGGCAAGCCCGGCTCTGCCAGCTTGGGCGCAGATGCGCTCGAGCAGCAGTGCGCGCCAGGGCGTGGATCATCGCATGATATTAAGTGAGATTGGGCCTGACCTCCGCAAACCGTCCGTGTGGTATTGCTTCTCTCTAAACACCCCCACAATAAATATATATTGTTTTAATAATTAAGTTTTGAGATTCTTCGAAACGCTGTGGAAGTTTTCGTCACATAAATATGGCCCTTGCGAAAACAACAAAAACATAAAACGTTTTGTTCTAACTAGCGCGCTGCGATATTTACGGCTCCTCTTATTTCTCTGTAATTTTTTTTTATTCATAAGTTTAGTTGATAGTACTGTCATCAATTACAATCTCTCCGCATTACGATGAAACATTATAGGGTTGCAGACTGGAAGACGCTCCGAAAACATTAATAGTTCAATTTTTGTTTTTAAAAAAGAACGAAAATTAGTAATAACGCTGGCTGATTCGTGAACTTCGCAGAACAGATAGGTAATTGTACGTACCTAATGTGGCGCCTGCCTAACCTTATTAAATATTTTTTTTGGCTGTAGAGATATCTTTTTGCGTATAGTTCGTCGTTCTCGACGCGGGTGTCGACGGACATTGCACCGCTGCTTACGCCCCTTCCGAGGTAAGCACTAGGCCCAGTTAAAACGTAATCGCAATTTAGCCGTGTGAAAAATCAAATCTGGTGATAGGCTGCTGCGCTGCGAATACGTTTTGACCTACCACAATGGGGAGCTGTGCGCGCTGGCCTGCGACTTGATGCAAATGTCACGTGACCACAGCACTTTCGATATTGGCGCCCCTTTGTTTGCATGGACCAAAGAGGAGCAGTGTTCGGTTGTCCTATCCCGATCGAAAAGGCCATCAGGAAAATCTGATGATCCATGAAACATTTTTGATTGTCCATAAAACTTCTCTTATGGCATATCAGACTTCCTTGATGGTTCACCAGACCCCCTTGATTGCGTCTGATCGACTCTCAGACCCTCCAAATAGACAATCAAAGAGATTTCGATGGTATATCACACTTCCTTGATGGCGTCTGATGGACCATCAAAAGCGTTTTTATGGTCCGTCAAGGGCTCCAATGGCAGCTATTGGTCCATCAAACCTCCCTGGTGGATCATCACAAGCGTTTGATGGTCCGCCAGAAGTTCGTAACGGCACCTCTTGGTCCGTCAGACCATTAGGCGATGGACCATCAAAAGTGTTTTGTACCATCAAAGCAGGTTGACAGGGTATAGTCTGGTACTTCCACGAATTATATTCTGCGGCGGCTCTCAATATGTGACGAGAATATTCGAACAGTCATGGAGGCGCGTGGTTGAGGAGTTCTGAGCGAGTGTATATTCCTCTTGCCTCGATCGCATGCAGGCCTAAACCAACCACACACACACACACATATATATATATATATATATATATATATATATATATATATATATATAAAGGCACGGCCACATTGGCGTCGTGGAGGCCTGCGGCATGACGGTCATCGCTGCCGGTTGCCGACCGAAACCACTTTTCGGCTTCAACGGCGCGACATACGGCGCCGCAGAGCCAACCGCTCCTTGCGCGGTTCAGAGCTCGGCGCCGCTCGCCGCAGAAGAGAGGTGCCGATGGAAGGTTGCGTAGATAGTGATGTTGCGATGCCATAGCAATGCTCAAGCCGGTCCCCGGCGCGTCTTTCACGTTCCGAAGGACGTGTTTCGTGTCGTCTGCTATCCCTACTTCCCCCTGATGCCTTCCCCAACGGAGCGGTTCCTTGAAACTGTGCGACTGGTTCCCTTTTTATATGACAAGACGCAGCCAGACTACCAAGATAATGACGCTAAGAACAACCTCTGGGAAATTATAGGAGAAGAATTTGGAATTACAAGTGAGTTTCTCCGTGGCACTTGTTCCATGTCGTCTGTGTTTTGACGGATGTCGTGTTGATTTGGTGACACTTTCGAAAGTAGCCTTCATCTCTGGCGTGCCGCCGGTGCAGCAAAGCACAGACCTTTCCTTCGGTGTTTTGGTAGAACCAACTCGGCCGGACCCAAAACCTGTGCCTCCTTCCCTTCAGAGCGCGGCGACGTCGCAAGATCAACGAGCAGGCTTGGATAATCACATTCACGCTGATCACCAGGTCATCATGGACACCTACCATGTAGGCAGCGAGTGCGGCTTCGATGCTGATATATGCGAAAGTTGAGAGCCGAAACGGAAATATCTACCGAAGAGCAGATGACGAAAGAGCGGGAAATCCGGCGGGAGGCGTGATCTCGAGAGCCAGTGCTGTCACGTGACGCCCGCAAAACGGAGGCCAATGTGGACTCCTCGCGTTGGGACGCCGGACGGCGTTGCCACCCAGCGCCGCCGATCGGCGGCGCCGTTCACGCTAGTGTGGTCAGGCCTTAAGAGTCAAAGATGCGTAGTGTCAAAGTTACTAATACGAAGCTTATTGCGAAGTTTCAAGCGGTCTCCGCTCGAAACGTCGCAGTAAACGTTGTATTAGTGACTCCGACAGTACGCATCTTTGACTTATTAACTTTTCCCGGTTCTTTGTTTTATATTTACCCTACGTCACCTACACACTTACATATATATATATATATATATATATATATATATATATAGTAACACAGTATTTGTAATCCCCCTCAAACCATCATAATTAACTGTCGATTGTCAGGCAGGCTTATTTGATAGTGCCTGATAGACCATCAAACATTTCCTGGTGGGTGCTGCTGGACCATTAAATTCTTTTGTTTGTAGCTCAGAGACGTTCACAACGTTTGTTGTGTCGACTGACGGACCATCGAAATGTTTTGATGTTGCAAGGTGAGACCATCAGGATATCTCGATAGACCACCAGAACGAAAAACGGCTGATGGTGTTTCTCATGAAATCTTTAGGTGGTGGAAAGAACCCAACTGTATTCGGGAGGTTCCAGCAGTGTCCAAGAAAAGGCGGCAATGATCTCACGTCGTTGCGCATGCCTGAATTACATTCCGTGTGGGAAGCTGACAGCGGCGTTTCTCGATAAGAGTTTGTTCAATCCATACTAATCCGCCTCAACAATTGTCCTAGGGAACTTGACAGGAAACGAAGACACATTCTTGTAAACTCAGGTATGTTTTTGCAACCATAGTTTTGTTTGAAATTGTTGTATTGTCCGTTGGTGAAACAATTTGTTGATCCGCTTTGGACGTCAAATAGATCATGTTTACAACCTAAGTGGCAGAGATTGTGCCGAAAACGCCCACTTTGCTTGATAGGAAATTCACTTACTAGATGCACGTGTACTGTGAACTCTATGTTTGCGTGAAAAAACGTTTACAAAGCCGCGAATACGGTAATATGAGGCTTGCTGCATTCTCGGGCCGACGAGGCTTAGTGTATTGCACGCTGTCGCACAACGCCGTCATTTCCAGTGTGGACGATGGGAACAGAGTGTATATAGCCACGCAACGGACACCGATGAAGTTGCTGCTTCTCATGGAGTCTCGAAAGTAGTGAGTTGATTAAACAAATTTTTTTCTTGCATTTTGTTTAGCGGTTTAATAATTCAATGTTAAATTATGTCCAAATAGAAATAATAACGTTCCATAACCTAAATACAAACTTTTTTGTCAGGTTTCTGCGGGGATTTCGGATGTTCTTTTTTTCCAAAAATAATAGGCACAAAATAAAGTTCACAAGTGACTGTAATGGAATCTTTGTCTTCTGTTAGTAAATGTGTGAGATCAGAAATTCATATCGACCAACAGACCATCAAATCCTCAGGCCATCAGACCATCACACCATCAGGCCATAAATGTCCCAAAAGACGTCAGACCATCAGCCTGATGGACCATCAGTATTCTTCCTGATGGTCTTTTCAAAAGGGTATTTTTGGGCTCGGAAGGCGAAAACCCTACAAATATTCCTCGCAGGATTCAGGAGCAGCAGGAAGACGCCTGTGTATCGCTTCATCAGGTGTACGAGTGGCACTAAAAATTACACCATCTTCCCGAGGGGAACCATGGGGTGATGCGGAGTCCGAAGCTCCGGTCCAGGAAGCCACGTTTGAAGCGAGCGTCGGGCTGCGCGTGCTGCTTGGCTCGCGCCGCCGCTTTCGCTGCGCGCTCGCGGTCGCGTGCAGCATCGGGAGCAGCCTCTTGTTGTTGACGTTTACACGCGGCTTCCCGTTCTCGAAGGTCGGGTTCCGCCGCTCGCTTCGTACGTTTACGTTGAGCTTCACGGTCCCTAACCTCAGGTTCTGCTGCTCGACGTTCACGAACCAACGCGGCTTCCCATTCTCGAAGGTCGGGTTCCGCCGCTCGCTTCGTACGTTTACGTTGAACTACACGGTCCCGAACCTCAGGTTCTGCTGCTCGACGTTCACGAACCAACGCGGCTTCCCGTTCTCCAAGGGCGGGTTCCGCCGCTCGCTTCGTACGTTTACGTTGAACTACACGGTCCCGAACCTAGGGTTCTGCTGCTCGACGTTCTCGAACCGCCGCTGCTTCACGTTGTCGTAGTTTAGCATCCGCCGCTCGACGTTGACGAATGGACGCTGCTTCTCGTTGCCGTAGTTCAGGGTCTGCCGCTCGCTTCAAGCGTTTGCGCACAGCGTCGCGTGCCCTTCGCTGCGCAGTTTTGTCTTCAGTGGACGTAGCGTTGCTGTTAGTTTGTGGGGTGGTGCTGACGCTTGCTTGCGCCAACCCACTAACTGACGGGACTGTTGTTTCCATCACACTTCATAGGAAGAACGAAGTGAAGTGGAGTCAACAGCACTGAACTGAACGCGCGCAGCGCGCTACCGCTGCTTATATTAACACTTGAAGGAGAGGAGACTAGAGGAGGAGAGTTGCGCATGCGCGCGCGGTGTGAGTAGAAGCGAACGCACGCGAAGTGCACGCAGCTGGTAGAGAGAGAGAGCGGAGAGAGTAACGCGCAGCTGTTGGAGAGAGGGAAGGAGGAGAGTTGCGCATGCGTAGTGTGAGTGGGGACTACGACGCCGACGCCGCGGGACATAGACCCGAGCAAGAGATGCTCCGCATCTAAAAATAGAAGTGGAGCGTCCAGTTTGAAGGACTCACCTTTCTCCGGCCGGGCTCAAACTTCAATGACGCCGGACGCAATCTCGTATGTGGAACGGCTCATGCACGGGAACCGGCGTGTCACCATCGATGAAATGGCTGAAGAAGTGAATATTAGTTACGATTCGACACACCATATCACTCATGATATTCAGCAATACCACAAAGTATCCGCCAGGTAAGTACCAAAACAAGTTATGCAGGTCCTTAAGGAGCGGCGCGAGGACGCTTGTGAGACACTTCTCCGACGCTACGAAGCCGAGAGAGATAATGTTCTTCTACACGTTGTCACTTGTGATGAATGCTTGGTAGACTACGTTCAGCCAGAGACAAAGCGAGCAAGCAAGGAGTGGCAACACACAATGTGACTAACGTATAAGATTTGCAAGACAGCGCCAACGGTGGGCAAGCTAATGCTCACCCTCTTTTGGGACCATAAAGGCTTAATAGTTGAACATTTCATGCCAAATGACTCACACTGAACAGTGCATCATACTGTAACCTGCTTGAGAACCACTCAAAGCCTGCAATCAGGTCAAAGCGTCGTGGATTGGTCAGCTCAGGGGTGTTGTTGCAGCACGATAATGCGCGCCCTCACACGGCACGTACGACAGTGGCAAAAATCAAAGGACCGCGGTTCGAATGTATTCTACACACTCCATACTCGCCAAACCTCACACCGTGTAATTTTTACCTTCTCAGACTCCTCGAAGGGATCTCGAGGAAAAGAAGTTTTATACAGATGATGTCCTGAAAGCGGCTGAGCATACCTGGTTCCGGAGTCATACACAATATTTTTTTCCCGCTGCATTCTATGGATAGTTGAAAAGTTGGCTCACATGTGTCGAGCGAGGAGGTGACCACGTTGAAAAGAAATAAATGGTTTTCATGATATATATTATACCACGCAAATAAAAATAAATTGCGGTTACTTTTTGACTTTGCCTCGTACTACTGTTGTCATGACCCTCAATCGCGCTATTGACTCATCTATTCCAAGCGCATAGATTCGCTAGAGAGCTGTTTCAAATATCAGTGCGCATGTCATCAGTGGAGACAGAGCAACGACGCAGCAATCGCGACGCGAGATCCGACTGCGCCTCCATCTGGCTGGCCGCGTTCGCTCCACTTAAATGTGAACGAGGGACTCTCGAGCAGCGTTAGCTTGCCGATAATGCAGTACGTTCCTTTTGTCTGAGAATACTTTACCTTGAGAACGCCTCAGAAAATGTTCCAGTGCTCGGCGTAACCTACGCAGCAGCGCCTGTCAGGAACCGCCCGCCCAGCATCGCAACCTTTCTGGTGCCAGTTGGCAGTCTGTGAGAGCAGGCCGTTTGTCGTCGAGACTTGAATACGAGTATTTTATGAACCCCCGCGAACATGAGCCCCCACGAACATGAACCCCGCGAACATGAACCCCCGCAGCAATGAGTTGCCGGCGCTAGCTGACGGAAAATTGCTTTGCTGCGCGAACGGTTGTTGAAAGATGCTGCATAGGTTTCACCGTGCGCTGGTACGGCTTCGCAGTCGTTCGAAGGGCAAAGCATTGGTGACGGCAATGTAGTGTTGTCTATTTTCAGCAAGCTAACGATCCTCGAGAGCCCCATGCTCACATTACAGCAGAGCGAGTGCGGGGTAAGCCAGATCGAGGCGCAGTCGGCCCTCGCGACGTGATTGCTACGTCGTTGCTCTGCCTACGCTGCTGATATGTGCACTGGAATTCGAAACAGCCCTCACGAGACTTCATTCGAGTTCAATGGACGAGTTTATAGAGCGATGGACTGTCGTGATAAGAGTAGAACTCATCTCGGTAGCGGCGTAGGCAGCGGCGTTTTGTTCGTTTGCGCCCACGTCGGAAACGAAGGATACACAAAAATATTAAATATAAAAAATACACCGCGCATAAATAAATACATATTAAAGAGTTGCAATCATGGCAGTGACACAGACAGAGTAAAGGCGTTAAAGGTACAGAATAAATCTACTTAAAAACAATAAAAATATACAGGAACAAATAAAAAAGGGATAATTATACCTAAAAACGGAAAATTCAGATGACGCCAACGCCAAGGTAGGGCAATGCAAAGGGAGAGCAGCCGGCAAAACTGCAATTAATCTATGGGTAACTAATGACGCTTTTGTGATCGCGGATCTATAGTACCGGCAAAGTATGCCCCATTAAGCTGGCTAAACACAATTCTCCCCCGAGAGAGCGCATAAATGACAGCCTTTCACATTCCTCCATCTGCACTGCTAAGAAGAATGTCGCGGGTCTATATACTAAGCGGCATAAAACACCATAGATCCTGCTAAGGAACGTTTAATGTTCGCGAGACTATAGGTTGAGAAACCTATCCCTCTATAACCGGCTAAAGCTTGTTGAATAGCCGCCAATCTATACAATTAAGGACATACATTTTTCTATAGCTCGCTAAAGGAAATTGAATAGTCGTGAGTCTATGTCTTCCTAGACACATATATTATATAGCCATGTATGAAAATCAGCATTTATTTTTATATTTATAAATACTGCAGACTCATGTTAGAGTCCAAGCAGACTTAAAAACAAAGTAAACTTGAAGGAAAAAATCAACAACAAAAATATTTCAAAACAATCACATGAGCACAACTTTCAAATTTGAAATAAATTCTTCGACACTGGCACTTTCTACTATATCTTTTGGCAGCTGGTTCCATGCGGTTATTGTCCTGGGAAAGAACGAAAATTTTAACGTATCAATATGCACACGAAACTACCGAATCATTTTGCCAATGTCAAAACGAGTATTTGCGAGCGATACTCAGGTTACGTAAGGGCACTGCTTTGGGTGATTTAAATCATTATATACCAAGTACAAAAGTTTTAACCTTTTTTCTAAGCGCCGGGTTTGAAGCGTTTCAAGTCCAAGAAAACTGATCATTTCATTCACGCTGTCCGTTCTTTTATACCCGTTGCAAATAAATCAGACTGCAGTCCCCTGCACTCTTTCAAGTTTAGATATGTTTTTTGTAGTGTGGGAGTCCCATAAACATGAAGCATACTCTAGACAAGGTCTGACCAAACTTTTGTAGGCTGCAAGCTTCCCCTGCCTTGGGGCTCCTGAGAGCTTACGTCGAAGCGCCCATAGGGCTCTAAGCGCACTGGAGCAAACATTATCAATGTGTTCGTTCCAACTCAAGCCTTCTGTAATTGTGGCACCTAAGTATTTAGCTTACGATAATTATTTAATTACTTCCCCTCCCATGACGTATGAATACTTCAAGACAGATTTTTTATTACATACTCGTAAGACAAAACGGGTATTAACATTTAGAACCATTCCCCAGTTTTCACACCAACTTAAAATATTTTTTAGATTGTCATTGAGTCTAGTTTGATCGGCTTGTGATTTTATTGTGGTGTATAAAACGCAGTCATCAGCGAAAAGTTTAACTTTAATTTCAGGGTCAAGAACGCTTACGATGTCGTTGCCATATATTAAGAATAAAATAGGTCCTAAAACTGACCCTTGGGGTACCCCCGACGTGACTGGTAGTGTGTCGGAGCAGTGTTTATCAATCTGCACATAGTGAACGCGAGTGTCTAGGTAAGATATAATAAAATCGATAAGTTTACTGTTAATTTCTATCGCGTAAAGCTTTTGCAAGAGTTCGTTGTGCGGCACTTTGTCAAGGGCCTTGGCAAAGACTAAGAAGACTGCGTCAACCTGATCTCTGTTATTGATTGCAAGCGCAAAGTCGTGACACGTAGTAATCAGCTGCGTTACAGTTGATGCTCCGCGCCGAAAGCCATGTTGAACGTCTGATAACAACTTGTATTCTTCTAGGAACTGTGTGAGATGCCAACAGACAACGTGCTCTAACAATTTGCAACTTGACGTCAGCGATATACGACGATAGTTCGTCGCGCTCAAAGGGTCATTTGACTTAAAAATAGGAATGATGCGAGCATTTCTCCAGTCGAAAGGGAGCTTACATTGTGATAATGATGCGTTAAAGACGACGAACAAGTAGTGCGAGACCCATTCAGCATAGCGACGCAGAAAAGCGTTGGGAATACCATCTGGACCACTTGCCTTTTTAACATCAAGGTTAAGTAGTAAATTAAAGTTGCCTTCTTTAGATACATTCAAATCCGTCATTGATGACGCGAAACCTTCAGGCTGGAGAATATGATTGGTGTCTTTTTGTAAAAACTGATTGGAAGTATTTATTAAATCCATCGGCAAAAGCTTTAGCATCCGTGACCTGTGAGCCGTCAATAATTAAAGACATAAGATTGGACTTGCTTCGAGACAGAAACCTCCAGAATTTAGATGGCGCATCTCTCAGAAAATTATCGAGTGTTACTGAAAAAAAGTCATCTTTAGCTTTTTTAATTGTACCCCTAAGCTGACTGCTTAGTAGATTAATTTCCATTTCCGGGCGCCGAGGTGATCTTCGCATTTGTTTTAACATGCGCTTGATGTGAATTATTTCTCTTGTAATCCATGGATTATTTCTCTTTTTCTTTATCGTATTTGGAACGAACCTTGTTATGCAATCAAAACACATTTTTTTTTAATTTACCCCACAAAACATTTACATCCTCATGTACAAAGAAATCATCCAAATGCGTTTCTAAGTAATCTAAAACACTCACGTCATCTGCCTTATTGAAATCGCGCACAACAATGGATGTTCTATTGTTATCAATTTTCTTCAAAAAATAAAATGGGGCAAATACAAGTTTGTGGTCGGATAGGAAGTTTATGACATCTAGTCTGGTACAATTAATTGCAGAGCTAACAAAAAGTAAATCAAGAATATGGCTTGATGAAGCACCGACTCTGGTAGGGGTATCAACAATTTGTGCTAAGTCACATGAGAAGGCAGTGTTCATGAGGAGTTTGGAATGCTTTACATCACGACCCGTGGCACTCATATTCAACCAGTAAATACGCGGTAGATTGACGTCACCTGCAGGGATAAGTTTTACTTGGCCACCCCGAAAGCGTTGCCAGTAATCATACAAATCCTCAAGAAAAACTAGATTTGCATTTGGCGGCCGATATACCACACCATTTACAATCGCGTTACCATAAAAATCTATTTTACAGTACACACTTTCGTGATTAGAGATGCCTGGCAGTAGAATTACGTTTATATCTTCTTTAATTACTATAGCGACTCCACCTCCGTGGGATTGTCGATCACACCTGTGTATTCTGGATGAGGGTGGAATAATTTCACTGTCCAACACATCTGCATGCAACCATGTTTCACTCAGTAACGTAACGTGTGGGTCAAGAACAATACGGAGTGTTTCGAAATCAGTCACTTTATTTACAACACTTTGAGCATTAAAAGAAAGTAAACGTAGTTGCTGGAGCGGTTGTGCTTGTCTGGCCGGTATCACATTAGTTCATTTCCCTTTTGTCCCGCTTTTATCTCTACCAGAGGAAGTAGGTTTAACCGTGTCATTTATCTCGACACCGCCATCCCGCTCACGACTAGGTAGTTTAGATCTTCAATTTTTTTCGTGGTCCCACACGTACGTCTCCTGGTTGATTACCAACTTATCATAATTAAGATACACTTTATCGTCGGGTTTCCTCAGATCCTTCACAATCGACCATAACAACTTTCGTATTTCACGAATTTTAGGCGAGAAGTCTTCCGATAATGATAATCTAGTGCCCTTTAGTTTGTGGGCGTTCCTTAGCAGCTCCATTTTTGCATTGAAATCAAACAGTCGTATAATGACAGGCCGAGTCTTGTTCAATCCTTTTCCTAACCGATGAATACGTTCGTGACTGTTCACTTTGATTCCCGGCTTTTGTTCAAAGATTTCTGTTAAAACAGCTTCCCTGAGTGAATTGGTTGTTTCTGTTTCATTTTCACTGACGTCGTAAACAATCAAGTTATTACGTCGACTGTGGTTTTCCAGAACATCAATTATTTCCTTTAGAGATGAAATTTGCTCGTGAAGCTCAGTAACCGAACGCTCACAATTTTCTATCCTCTGAGCGGTTTGTGCGAATGACTCTATTCTCCCTTCGATTCAAGCCAATCTTCGGCTTGTATCGGATATGTGAGAGTCCACCTTGTTTTGGATTGCCTTGAGGTCTATAGTGTTTGCCTTCTGATTTTCAAGAATCGCTGCCAGTTGCTAAGCTATCTTTGGCCCGGGGTTCATTTCCACATCGCCGCTCAGGTGAAGAACAATAAAGCAGAATGAGTCAAAACAATTCGAAATAGAATCGCATAACGCGCCTGGGCAAGGCAGCACAACCAAACACATAAAATCGCTTTTTAATTCACAACCAGTTTGCGTCTTACTACCCTGTATCAAAAAGACAAACAAGTTTAGCCGTGGCCGCATGGTTCGGCTGCTGCCTTGCCCACTGGCGCAGAACGCTTGAGGGCCGGTGGCCGTTGGTCCAGTCACCAATTTTGTCCGATGAATTCCGTGCAGGACCGGAAAATGCACATGGCCACGGTCGAAAGTTCTGTTCCGTGATGCATTAGAGATTCTATAGAATTGAGATTCTATAGAATTGAAGACAGATTATTCCGTAGGCGGCCATAGCGTGTTTTATGGCTTCTTATGGCTGACCAAAAGAGATTGTCGTTAGGAAGTAGCTTAAAACTTAATCTCGTTAAATGAGTGGTCATTTAAAGGTTAAGTTTGCATCGTTAGTACTTTTTACGTAATTAAGCTGCCTAGTAAAAACTTGAAAATAAACTTAGTGAGATCCCAATAACGAAACATATTGATCACGTAAAAACTAAAAACCAGTCACGATTTAAACTGCAAGTTCGACAGGAACAGTCAAAACAGCTTTACTTAAAATCCCCCCAAATCGCTGTTATCATTGGAGGTTATCTCTGGTCCCCAAAAAATGCACAGAAGCCTCCTTCCAACTGCGCTCGGTGGGAACAAAATGGAAAGGGACTTGTTTCTAAAGCCCCCTGAGACCTATTAAAAAATGAACAAATGTTTCCTTGTCCCTAAACAATGACCAAAACTCCAAGATCTAGTGAAAAATCCCTAAGGTTGGCAGTACTGAGTGAATGTGCAGCGAATGAAGCTCAGTGACTGCGCGGTGACTTTGCTCTTTTAATATTGTGTCCTCTTGAAAACCTTCAATAATTTCAAGGCTTCGTCTGCGCGCGGACGCCTATCGCATCCGCCTAAAATTCACGTCTGACCTTTCTTTTTTTGCTTAGGTTTTGGCGAGGAGAGTGATAACATGGCGTAAGATTACGTAGGACTTGTTTACCGAGCTCGTAACTTCCACCGCACTATCGGCTGAGACGCGCGTCAAAACTGATTTTCTTTCTCTAACGCGCCAGAGATATCCCGTCTCCTGCGGCATGGGAATAAGGTAGACTGGGAGAGGGCTGGTGGTCGAGGAGAAAAAGAGGCCCGGCGGCGCGCAGTGTAGGGTTGAATGCGTACATTAAGACTGCTTTAGTTTCGGGGCTGTAGTCAGCACACTGTGTATACATGACCTGCTCCTGCGTCAGTGAGAGCCACAATAAACGCGCCGCGTTCAACTGTTTCAATCGCTCTAAGTATAAAAAAGACGGCGGTTTGTATAAATATATCCCGGGGATTGCTTCATCGGCGTTCCCCGCGACAATGCAGCTGTCATAAAAAGAGAAGGCACGAGTGGGAAAGAAGACTGAACCGAACTGACATTGATGATGAAGCCGCACAACAATTCTCCAACGTGTTTGTTTGCTGAAACATTTGCAGCACCTCTGCCAGTTCGTGATATGGATTCCCTTGGCATTTTGCTTCATCGTGGTAATACTTAATTAATCCCACAACAACTAGTGAACGCGATATGGCGACTCCGCGTTCTTTACAGGCGTTTTGCGAATTCGCAAAAAGCTTCGCTGCTTGGAAGTCATTTAAGCTAAGGATCCTTGCGCCGCTCGTGAAATAGTTGTGAGATTCAAGCGATCTACCCACATTAAACCGCGTAATCAAGTTTTTTTTTCTTTTTTTTTGCCGACAGTTTATAACGCATGTATTTCGCGTTGGTGTTATATCGATTTCCTTTGCTCGTAAGGAGATAGAATTGACGCAGGTCAAATCTGCAAGTACTGACTAAACGTTGTCATGGTAGTAAGCTCTGCACGTTGGTTAAGTTTACATGTCGAGATATAGAATTGTGTTGAAAGCATACGCTGCATATGTGCGCATGTCTGGGAAGGTAGCCGCACTCTCCGTCTTTAAGTGCATATACGCGTTGTGAGAAGTCAACCGCCAGCGTGGCACGAGTGGCGCTCCGCTGTCCTTGCATAGTGTGATGTTGTATGCAAGTCATATAAAGTGCGCACTTGTACGAAGGGCGGGCGGATATAAAATACTGGTCTTCCTTCCCTTAGCAAAAAGAGGCCGTACTTGAAACGAAGTTGAAATATATTGAATATAAATATTCATTTTGTATTCATTTCTGTATTATTTTGTCCACATTCGAAATACGCGCCTAAGGTATTCAAAATATATCATAAATATTAATCAGAAGAGATTTTGGCTATACCAAAATTATAATTCCTTCCCCCTTAAGATGTCATTTGTGTATTAAAAAGTGGCTAGACAACTTTTTTTTTTTAAATTGGAAATTGTTAGTAAATGATGTCCCTGTGGTATTTGCAAGCACTACTAAATACATACCACAACTACACAATAGAAACGAGCACAAGCACAAACACAAACACCATGACGCACTAAACACTGAATCACAGTCCTGTTGACTGCTCTAGGGCCTTATATAGCCTACATATTGAAGGTAATCATTAGGCCGGTGACCACCTCTGCACTTATTAAGGTTCCAAGTATTCGATCTTCTCCTTTGGAGTCTGTCAAATGGGAAACATTGTTTTGAAGTTCGTGGACGATAGCTCTTGCTAAAAAGCATTGGTACAACTAATAATTATTCGGCGCAGTTGCTAAAACAATATCCACAAAATGGCTCCTAGAAGAAATGTTATTGCTTCTCTGCATAGTACCACTCAGGACGAAGCGACTCAAGGCAGTTTCTTCATTTTAAAATAGTTATTTTGCTTTTCTTTACTAGCTGACTATTTAATATCGTCATTAAGGTCACTATATTAAAGTTACTACTCACATCTCGTACAACGGTGAGTATACACATTCAGTGAACTAACAGTGTGCTAACACAACCGTGCTAACACAACCACGCCAAGCATATCTGCTTACAGCACTTGCTTAAGCTTTCCAGCATCAGCAAGTGTTGTGGTTGTAGTTCCCGAACCCCGTTGGTGATTGGTGCGAAAGAAACTCATCAGGTGTGTTCTTGATTGAACAAAGGAAACAATAACATAAACTGGGCTGATATATCAGTGCGATGCTGCACAACTCAATTGACAAACTAATCAAATGTTGTATTTAGGCACTGCAGTGTACTTCACATCTGCTTGAAGTGAACTTCTGATAGGCGAGCTTTTCAATACTTTGGTATTTAAGTCAAACTACCGATGTATTGCAGTCAAAAGATACTTAGAGTATAACACAACAGTATTTACATTTTCCAGGTATTTTAAAAGTATTCTGCACATATTTTTGATAGCTGCATTTTATTAGGGTGGGAGCATATTTTGCATGAAATAAATAAATATTTAAGAAATCTATGTGAAAGGTATTTTGTGCCTACTAATTTAGTATTCACATATTTCAGAAAGCATGAAGGGAACTTTAAATGTAGTTTAAATAAAGGTATTTTAAAAACATTTTGAGAAATATATTTAGTATTAAGTAAAAAAACAGCAGTGTATATTTTCGGTCTATTTTTTGTGTACTTGCAATTATGAACTGTACTTCAAATACACTAAAATTAGAATGTGGTATATTTCAAACGTCTTAGTTTTCGCTAAGGGTTATTGAGAAGACCGCACCAGTTGCATCGACAGCACGCAAAATCTTCTCATGCACAGCACACCTTGAAACTTTTCTGCTTTATTAGGGCAGAAACAAAACACGCATCCTCCTATAGTTTACACAAATAGATAGTCCGGAAAGTACTGTTGTTTGGTTTGAGAAGCCTTTGTGGAATCCCTTCCTCGCCACCGCTAGCGTCCACAAAAGACAAATGAATATGATATCGAAGTAAGCGGTGCCTAAATTACATCATGTTCTTGATCAAAATTGTGCCACACGTTATGCCGACAGAATTTAAGATTTCTGGTTTTCATTACATTATAATCTCTAAACACTACAATACTTTATAGGGGGAGACACCTCCGTTTAACATTTCTGGTCGACTAGATAGTTCAGATATGTCACTCTCGGCACACCGTGCGTGCACACCCTGCTGCAAAATGAAACACCCATTAGATAATGCAATTTACAGTGGATCTGCCGAATTCGTTTTGAAAAGAAAATATTTCTTACTACCCAAAAAATTAAATAACCTTTGCTCTTTCTTTTGCCTCAAAATTATGTGTGTCTAGTATGCATGGGCTTAACAGCAACGCATAAACGTCGTTAGCGAATGAGTCTTTCATATTGCAGGGGACTGTACACAACCGACAACTTGCGTTTGTGGTTTTGAGCGAAATCGGCTGCCGATGCGAAGGTCTATCACATTTCCTTGCGTAGTGCATAAATGAAGGCCTACTTTATTTAAATTTAGTATGCTTTTGTTGTCGCACCGAGCATCCTGGTCTTGCACGCTGGGCGTACAGAGCTACGCGAGGACCTTGGAGTGCCGCTCTCGTCCACCTCAGACTCGCCAAATCAAGCGCGTTCGTGGATGTGAAATATGCACACCAACAGAAGCTCACCAGAAGACCAAGCTGATCTGCAACAACAACACGCGACACACCGCAAGAACGGCAGGTTCAAATCGCAGAAATGCGCCTCCGACACGCCTCGATTGAACCACCAGCACCTGTGATACTCAAGCTCATGAGCCTGCCACGCTGGGATGTTCCCGTTTCGACTTAATCCCATTTCAACCTTTTCGTTTGTACCTTCGCGTTCCGACCCGGCTCAAAACGGCCTTCCCTCTTCGACCATCGTTCGTTATCACTTGGGTCGGTTCGCTTGTATTGTTCGTTAACATTAGAGCAATTTAAAGTGTTGAATGTCTGCCTCCTTGCTGACCTCACTTCAGCCCCTCCCGAAACAACCTTGGAGTAGTGGAACAGTAAGATAAACGCAGAGCCAGGGAGGGCTCACTCGAACTTTTACAGCTCCATCGATGTGATCAAACGTGATGAAGCCTTGACAAGGATATCTCAGCAGCAGCATAAAGGTCGTGTTGCCGTTCAGGCCAGGGGCCAGCTGCAAACTATAAAAATTGGAGTGTCGCTTTTCTGATGACGCAATTTCTCCGTTCGACTTCCTCAACAAGGCAATAGAATTTTGTGGGTTTGTTTATGTGTGCGCAAGGGTTCAGTGCTTTAAATCGTAAGAAAATAAAGTCGCTATTATATGCCTGTCGATCTGTCTGATTTATCATTCTTCAATGTGTCTCGTTCACTATAAGGGAGTTTTAAAATAACATACGCAAGCGCTTTGGGTACCCTAAAAATAAAGCCGCAATATAAAACGTATGGCTGCGCTAATTTTAGCTTACTCTAAGTCCTTGCCTACGTTATTCTAAGACTTCCCTATTGTGCAGAGCCCCACACTGCTAGCGCAAATAAGCGATTGTCGGTTTCTGGCTGTTTGCCTCAAAGAATTTAAAGACTGCTATCAAAATATTAGTGCCTTTGACAGTGCTCCTCTAGGCCCCTAACCTAAGCGGTGCAATTTGGTACCTTCTAATATCATTTCGAAGTAAAATTGAAACGGTCGCCAACGTCGCGCTCGCGGTAACATTGTCGCGCTGTGCACATAGTCCGCTTCGTAGTTAAACATTTCGGGTGCTTCCTTAAAATAAACATTTTAAGCGGTTCAAGTAGAAATATATTTCGTTGAAGCTTGTCTAAAACCTTTGCATATTTTAAGAATTCGTTGATAAAAAAATATTTCAGAACATAAACTCTGTATGCACAGAATCATGCGGCCCCGTACACCACAGTTATACAAGTCACGAAGAATTCCGTACATCCCCGTGGTATCATCTGCATTTTTATAAATACAAAAATGACCCTCATCTCCACGTGGTGAATGATGTTGATTGGGGCGAAGCTCTGGTGGTGCTGATGATACTGATTTTATTGTTCATAAGTAGTGCTGAAGGTGCTGATTTTTGTTTTAGTGCTCATAGGTAGTGCTGAGTTCCGGGTTGCGTTTCGACTTCATTGTTGCTGCTTTATGGTCGGTGAACAGCAGAGCCATGCATGCAAAGTTTAACGCGATTATATACGCATTTGACCGCAGTGCCCTCTCCTGTATAGACGTTGAGCGGCTTCATGCAACGTTTCATCCGTGACATCCCCAGCTCTTGAGTTAGTACCACATCTCAGAGCCCCCTACTCGTCCCGCAGTCGTGGCCGAGTGGTTAAGGCGATGGTCTAGAAATCCATTGGGATCTCCCCGCACAAGTTCGAATCCTGTCGACCGCGCAAACCTTTTTTCTTTTTTTGTGAGCACGGACGCCGGACGGACGGACGGACAAGACTAGACCCTAAGGAGCTTCACCCCTAAAAAAAACCACCGATAGACAATGCTGCCGGTGTTCAAATGCCTCACGTATAAACGTTTCCACAAGGACCAAATGATCTGTGGTCGCTCGTTGCTCCCGAAAACCACACTAGTTTACATTATGGTGTCCTTCGTGAGGTCCGTCAGCCATGCGGACAGCTTGGAGAAATACCGGACAAACCGTCTGTAGTCAGCACAGAGTCCGGGAAGTCTTGTCAGATGGCGTCATCAATACGGCTACAGCGCCCGTCATATCGGGGTCAATGCAAACACCTTCGTTGCTCACGACGTGGCCAAGGAACTTTAGTAGACCATTAGTGAACCAACACGTTGTAGGCTTGAGTGGTAGTCCGGCGGTCTTGATGGCTTCCAGCACGGCTGGAAGTCGTCTCAGATATACGTCGAACTCCCGTGTAAATACTACGGCATCGTCAATGTAGACGAGGTACCTCTTCCATTTCATACCAGCCAGCACGTTGTCTCCGACACGCTGGAAGGTGGCCAGTACTGACGTAGTAAGAACGGCATCACTTTGAACCTAGGCAGTTTGTCGGGAGTGACGAAACTAGTTTTCTCGCGGTCGCCTTCGTCGATTTCAATCTGCCAGTAGCCAGTCTTAAAGTCTATCGGCCAAAAGTATCGAGAATGGCGCAGCCGGTCTAGCGTGTCGTTTATGCGGGGGCGTCCATAGATGTCTTTATTCGTCACCACGTTCGTCTGCTGGTAATCCACGCAGAACCTGAGTGTTCCGTCCTTCTTGACCAGTACGACTGAACAGACCCACGGACTGCTTCAAGGCTGGATTATATCGTCGTTCAGAATTTCTTACACTTGCTCCTGAATGACCTCCCCTACTTCGGAAACTGTGCGGCGGTGCTTCGCATTGGCGGTTTGGCGCAACTTCGACTACATCGGAAAGCAGCCGCTGTATACGGGCAGGAGGTTAATCAGCCGCCGTCGTTTCAGCCCCGAAAACTTGGGGTCAGGGTCGAGATATGCCGGCGACGTACTGTCTTACTGAGGTGGCGAGTATTATTCTACAATTGCGGATATTACGGCGGAGTTCTGGAGTTTGTGAATGTGGCCCAAAGCGGCATCTTTCGTGAATTGTTGCGTTTCTTGTCGGACGTGCGTAACGAGGAACAGAGTGCGTTTATCCTGAAGTCCAGTTACCCCCCTTGCGACGCCTATTTCCAGGAACAATTGAATGTTGCCTTTCAGAACTTCGCCTCAGATAGCTGCAACGGCCACGATGGGTACAACCACACTTCATCGCGGTGGCAGGCTTGCTTGGTCAGCAGCGACTGGGACGGAGACTGACATTGTATGGGGTTCCTCTGGAGGCAGAACAGGTGTCCGCAGCCTCTATTTTTTTCTCCAAGGTCAATACTGGCGCCGTATTCACACAGGAAGTCCACACCAAGAGTGACGTCTCTGGCAGTCTTGTAGAATGACGAATTTCACAGACACGTCTCGCTGTGAAACTCGGCTTGTGCAGTGCACCTTCTGAACTGCGTAATAAGGTGTCCTCTGGTGGTTGACATTTGTTGTCTATCCCAGGCCGTCGTAACTTTACGCAGGCGGCGAGAGAGCACCCACTCAAGACAGAATAGTCTGCTCCGGTGTCCCTTGCGCGGACGCGTCCTGGCCGTCGATAAACACGCTTAGGGCGCTCGGAACCTTTGCAGGAGCGTCTTTCCGATGCGTGGCGTCAGGAGAGCGGGAGCGGTTCGGCGTTCTTAGAGGCTCTTTGCTTCGGTCGTCTTCGGCAAAGCCACCTCCAGGCTTTGCCAAAATCAGTTTTCTCGGCGATTCAAGGGGGACAATCTTCGTCGGCGCGATCCCTGGAAAGAACCCTGCACTAAAAGCGAGGGATGGCTCAGGTATTCTTCGATGTCCTTTCGTCATTCTCCAAAGCGATGTCAACAGTCGTTTGGCCCGAATCCTCGTGGGCCCAGATGGTGGTAGGGGCACCTTGGGTAAACGAAGTCAGCCTCCCGCAGTGGAAGCACAGCGGGTGTTCCTCAGCCGCGCGCCACATGTCGGTCTTCCGAGGTCCACGCAGCTATTAAGTGGGAGCGTACTGCGGTGAAGAGACCACTCGTCGAGGTGCAGCTGAGTACTGTCGGGTGACAGGAGGCCGAGGACGACGAGCAACTGCGGCGTAGGTCAAAAATGGTGGTTCTGGTGAGGCGTCAGCGTCTAGATGAAGCGCTTGTTGTGTCTCCTCTCGCACAATCTCTGCGATCGAGAGCAAAGCTCGACATTCGTTGTCAGTTGTGAGCTTCGTCAGTCCTTCATTGACGATGTCCCGGATGATTTCGAGGATCCCCTGGATATTGGAGCTGATGACGCAGCTGGACGGCGTGGGTGCAGCGACGCCAGGAAAGCGATGGTAGTTGGCGGCTTGTGCATGCAAGGCCCGTTCAATGTTGGACACCTCCGTCTCAGAACTTTCGACAGTGGTAAAGAGACACCGCACAAGGTCTTCGAATATGTTCTCTTTGACACCGCACATCACAATTCTCAGCTTCTTTGCTTCGGGGGCTCGAGGATCGGCACTGCTGCTGAGTCAAAGAACAAATTCGAGAAAGCTAACGACGGTCTCGTTAGGGCATTGAATTTTCGCTTGAAGAAGCTCTTCGGCGCCTTTTCTTCTCTGTTGGTTAGTGAACGGGCCTGGCAGCTCAGCCTTCAGTTGGTCCCAGGAGGTGATCAACGGTTCGTGGTTTAAACCGGTTTCGCACTGTGGCCTCCAAAGCAAAGTCAACGTTCTGAAGGCACCGCCCCGGCGTCCATCCGTTAAGGCGGGCCACTCGTTCGCACTGCTGGTCCCAGCCGTCGATGTCTTCATAGCTTTCGCCATGGAAAGCAGCCGGTGTCCAGGGGTCGCCGGCAGACTTGGACGTAGTTCAACTACTGTATTGAAACTACTGTAGTTTAACTACTTTTCCGAGTAACTTCGAAACTTTCAATTACAATTTTATTTGGGTAATTAGTAGTTTAATTAAACAACGTTTTTCAGGTAACTTCTACTCAAATTACTAACTACTTTCGAAATGTAGTGATAATTTTGTTTATCACAAAGGCTTAAGCGCAGAAATGAATAAGACGCAGGCAGATGAAGTGGCATTCCCGAACAAGGGGTCCCCTCACATTCCGTTCCCACGCACTTATACTCGGCAGACGTAGAAACTACATCACAGTCGTCCTTGGGCCAAGGTGGCGACGAGCAGCCAAAACATAACACCGGGGCGCACGAACGCGGGCAGAGGTGCTTAACAAGCCTTGGTCGGGTATTGACCTAATCCGGTAATGCACGCAGGCGCCGCGACTTCTGCTGTAACCGTGAAAGACCAGACGGGGGCACTCCGAGGGTTGTTCTTGTTTTCATGTTGTCTGCCTCAGTGAGTTCTGAGTCAAGTGGTTTGGGGGTTCCACGGGAGACGCCACTGGAATAACCTCGCAGTTGGGCGCCTGTTCCCATGGTTGCCTCGTCGTCAGCGCGCATACTCCCTTGCAAAGCCGGACTCCCCCGCGCACAAACGCAGACACGGATAACCCGTTCATGGGAGCACGTTCCCGCTTCCAGCTCCTTGTTCTTGTAATCCTTTGTGTACGTCCGACCTTCCAAGCCAGGGAGACCTCCTCTTTGTTGAAAACGATTTACTTGTCAGGCGTGTCAGGCGCGTCAGGATACCGTAGTTGCCGGCGAGGATTGCGAGTCACCCTTGGGAGATCCCTTCGTAGGACCCGGCGTCAGCGGCGAAGTATACTTCGCTTCATCTTCTCTTAAACCAAAATTTTTTTTTCAGTAGCTTAGCATTAGCACTGCAACGAGACGCGCAGTCGTCCGGATGATCTCATCGTCGTGGCGCGAGACTTGATCCCTTGACGGTCAGGTGCACTCGTTCAGCGTACTCTCCGAACGTTGTGGGAATAAAGAGGGGCCAGTCGTAACAATCTCACCTTGCTGAAAAAAAAAAGAAAAAGGAGGAAAGTTTGTTCTAAAAAACCCTCTACCCGAGGCAAACCTCACATGTTTTGTCATGGACACCGAAGATGCCGATGCTCACTTACCCGACCCTGCACAGCCTGTTTCTGAAATTCAACGTTCCCGTTTCATCCAGCGCGTCAATGGAACGCATTTTAGCTTGGCTGGGAGAGGAAAAGGGGAAAACTCTTCGAGAAGAACTTTGAAAGTAAATTGCTTCTGCGAGCGAATAAACTGTTTTTATAAAAACACAAACCATAAAAGGACTACATTTTTTTAAGACTCGCAGGGTTTTTCACGGATCGAAATATCATTTTGCTACCAGAAAAATATAAAAAGTAACTAGATACTTTTTTACATTAGTTAGTAGTTTACTCAATTACTATTACAAATGCGTAATTTCTACTCTACTCCAATTACTTTTCTCGTCGATACTCAGTAACTTAACTTAACTACCTTTTTTGAGTAATTCGTACATGTCTGGTCGCCGGGCAGAATGACGAAAGGTGGTGTCGTCATCGTCGCCGTCTTCTTCCTTTGCTTTTGCGACAGGTGACCGAATTCTTGGGCTTGCAGTTTTGTACGGCGGCTTGCTAGTGTGTCGGCTTCCTCCTGGAACATTTTTTTTTTTGCTGGAGAGCAGGGTAGCACTGCCGGCCCTCGGATGGGTACGCTGCATGGGCTTTGCCCCGCACCTCCAACAATATGTCAGGAATGACACTTGATGAGGCGACTGACACTGAAGAAACTAAACGTTTGATGGGGCCAACTTGTGCCCAAAACAAGAAAAAAGAAGGGGTAGCGTCGCAGGCGTCGATGGCGGCGTGACAACAGGATCAAGCGCTGGGGCGAGACGGACTAGAGCTCACCACGCGGAGCCCCTTATTTACACGCGTGGGCATCTGGAACAATCGGCGTAGAAAGTTCTGTGCATAAGACATTCGAACCTCAAAGGAGCAACTGTGTTCTCGAATTTACCAGAATGATATTTTTACAGAAATAACAAAAATGTACTTCAGCTCCCAGGAATCAAACCGTGGCACTCTGCGTGGGAGCCAAGCACAATAACTGTTTGGCCACGGACGCGCTTACTAGGAGTAGCGCGTGGCAATCTGGGGGGCTATGTTCGACAAATGTTTCGTTTCTCCTAAAAAGATACGGAAGTGACGGAACTGACGATACCGCGCCTGATTGGTTAGAGGCTCAAATGACGAAAGTTTCCTCTTTCGTCATTTCAGCCTCTAGCCAATCAGATGCGATATCGTCAGTTCCTTCACTTCCGTTTCTTTTTAGGAGAAACGAAACATTTGTCGAACATAGCCCCCCTGAATACCGATAAATGAATAAACAAAATAACTCCCACGTTTCTTAAGAAGCTAGTGTGTTAAAACTGCAAAAAGCTCATAAATAGTGTCACGAATGACAGGTAATGAAGCGACGAAAACTGAAACAAACTAAACGTTTAATGGGGCGAATTTGTGCCCAGAACAAAAGGAAAACAGAGGATAACACTGGAGCGTCGCGGACGTCGATGGCGGCGTAGCAGCAGGATCGAACGCTGGGGTAAGACTGACTCCGGCTTGCCACGCGGAGCCCCTTTTTTACACACGTGGTCTACTGGAACATTCGGAGTAGAAGGTTCGGTGCGTAGAACATTCTAATCTCGAATCAGCAAGACGGTTCTCGCATTTACCAGACCATCACATTACAGTGTCAACAAAAATGTGTAGACGCGGCCAGGAATCGAACCGTGGCCTTCTGCATGGAAGTCAAGCGCGATAACCGCTAGGCCACGAGCGCGCCGCCTAGGTCAGTTGCGCCCTTGGCAGTATTACGTACCACCAATGAATAGAACATGTTCTTGGAATGCAGCAAATTGATAATTTTTTTTCTTTAGTTGCCTGTTTTGACGAGGACAACCAAAATCACAAAGGTACAAACACACATTGACAAATGTTAAAAGCGCGCTGGCCCGTAATCGGCCCTCGCGGCTACAATGAAATATTTCAAGACAAACCAACCTGTCCAACATTAACGACCCGTCCGGTGGTTCAGACAGTGCACGGTACACTTCACGTATATAAGCGGCACTTTCAATGAAGTACTCTCTTGCAGGTCGAACCTGTGTTGTTAACACCCGTCCTCGTCCTCCAGAGACTGTGGCGGCCAAGGAGCATAAACAGTTTTGTATTTATTCTCATTTTTTATTATGTTTTGTTACTTGCCCCTCCCCTCTGTAATGCCCTCGGGCCTTGAGGGTACTAAAATAAATAAATAAATAAATATCGCAAGGAACACCACCATCGTTATGTACAGGTAGAAATCGTATGTCCATGCGCTGTGAGGGGGAAATCTTTCTTGAGCGTTGGCTGCAGCATGTTTCAAAAGGAAATATCCCAACATTCTAAAAATATATGTTCTATAATTTCGGGCCTCTTACAAAGGAAACAATTAATCGACCATGAAACAAGAAATCCTTTACCCTCAAGTCATGGCTTGACAGGTAGCACGCCACAATGCAATAGACCTTTTCCACATACCGACGGCACCAGGCGGTGGCTGCACGAACTAAAAATCGAGGAAGTGACCTACCTGCTCTACCAATCGATAATGGGAGCTACGCTACCAGTTTCTTCGCTCTCTGAGCTGCGTGGCGAGCCCAACGTGACCTTAAAGAGGGGCATCCGTGGCGTCCACCTAAATGTCGTGTTTTTATTTCCGTCCACTTTCTTTTTTAGATGCGGAGCATCTCTTGCTCGGGTCTATGTCCCGCGGCGTCGGCGTCGTAGTCCGCACTCACACTACGCATGCGCAACTCTCCTCCTTTCTCTCTCCAACAGCTGCGCGTTACTCTCTCCGCTCTCTCTCTCTACCAGCTGCGTGCACTTCGCGTGCGTTCGATTCTGCTCACACCGCGCGCGCATGCGCAACTCTCCTCCTCTAGGCTCCTCTCCTTCAAGTGTGAATATAAGCAGCGGTAGCGCGCTGCGCGCGTTCAGTTCAGCGCTGTTGACTCCACTTCACTCCGTTCTTCTGATGAAGTGTGATGGAAGCAACAGTCCCGTCAGTTAGTGGGTTGGCGCAAGCAAGCGTCAGCACCACCCCACAAACTAACAGCAACGCTACGTCCACTGAAGACAAAGCTGCGCAGCGAAGGGCACGCGACGCTGAGCGCAAACGCTTGAAGCGAGCGGCAGACCCTGAACTACGGCAACGAGAAGCGGCGTCCATTCGTCAACGTCGAGCGGCGGATGCTGAACTACGACAACGTGAAGCAGCGGCGGTTCGAGAACGTCGAGCAGCAGAACCTGAGGTTCGGAACCGTGAAGTTCAACGTAAGCGTACGAAGCGAGCGGCGGAACCCGACCTTCGAGAACGGGAAGCCGCGTTGGTTCATGAACGTCGAGCAGCAGAACCTGAGGTTCGGGACCGTGAAGTTCAACGTAAACGTACGAAGCGAGCGGCGGAACCCAAGTTAACAACGTTACTAACAACGTTACGAACACAGTTAATAACACCGTTAATAACGATCCGCGATGCTCCGCATCACCCCATGGTTCCCCTCGGGAAGATGGTGTAATGTTTTGCGTAATACATTTATGTATATGCTGAAATTACGTGTTCTATTCGCTGATCCACAGCCTCCTTCCGAATTTCCTTAAATTTTCGTGCCGACTTCCGCCGCTTGGCATCGGGTGCTCGCGCGTGCGCAGAACGCTTCTCGGAAAAGGTCCATTGAAAAAAAAATGACTTGAAAGAAGGTTTTACCGGCATTATTTTTACTCTGTTTAAAACATCCTGCCCTGCACCCTCACAGTATAATGATCGGTAAAAAGGTACGGGTAAAAGAACATTGACTAAATCTCTTTACAACCTTTTGCGACTGACTGAGCTCAGGTGCTCAATGGAAAACCGAACTTTAAGCATCCGAAATGCCATCACAACTTACCGCGTGATGCAGCAAATCGATGGTGAATACCAGCTACTGCTATTCACCGCTTGGGCATGACCAGTAAATGCAATTAATAGACAGTGAATACTAGATATTGGAATTTCTTGCAACAACATGGTCCATGGATGCAGTGAATATGCCGCGAGTACCGGTTATATGCGCTCATCGCTGGAACGTGGGCGCTGAATGCAGTGAAGAGACAGTAAATGTATTGGAATTTGCCACAACATAACCCATGGATGCAGTGAATACGCAGCGAATATCTGTTACTGGCATTTACCGCTTAAACATGGCCGGTAAATGCAGTGAGTTAACAGTGAATGCCAATGATTAAAATTAGTCGCTGCAAAATGCCCGATGGATGCTTTGAACAAACGGTGAACCATGGATTTTGGCATTTACATCTGAAACATGGCCGGTGAATGCAGTGCATATACAGTGACTGTCAGCTATCATATTTTCACGCAACAACATGGCCGATGAACGAGGTGAAGAGTAGGCGAGTACCGGTCATTGGCATTTGCCGCTGAAACATGGCCTGTGACTGGAGTAAATGTACCCTGAATTCCAGATAATATATTTTGTTGCAACAACATGGCTAACGGGCGTGGTGAATAGATGGCGAATACTAGTCATTGGTATTACCCGCTGGAACATGGTCGGTGAATGCAGTGAACGGGCAGCGAATGCCATGTCAGATTTTCTCTAAACAACATGGCCGATGGATGCGGGTGAATATACGGCGAATACCCCCAAGCAGCACACCATTGCTGGACCAACATGGGCCCGCCACTGGCAAAACTAGGCTCCAATATTGGCCTAACGTTGTTTTTTGTCGAAAGCGCTACCCGATCCAATGGTGGACCATTCACTAATGCCAATGTTGGACCAAGATTCGTCCAATATTTGAACCAATATGGGACCGTCATTCATGCCATCGTAGGACCGCCTCTTAACCAACATTTAAGCTAACGTTGGGCCACAATTTAACCACCACCTAAGCCATCATTGAACCACTACTGGTTGTGGCTCTAACAACCAATATTTACATCCAAGTTTAAGCATTGAGATATCCAATATTTGCTCCCAACCTTATGCTCTGGATATTTCGATTTCGGCATCCTATTTTAAGCTCGGGCTGCACTATTTTCATGCCCTTCTTTGTTTGTGGGCATGCAGCTTTCTTTTCCGATGTATTTATAGTATTCAGTAGAACACTATATATACATCTAAAAAGAAAGCTGCTGTAGACAAGCCACATTCACTGTGGAAATTATTGAGTCATTATTACGTGCAGATAAATATAAAAGTCTGCCATGCAAAGTGTACCGTCAATACATTTTATTAAAAATTTCGATTGAAGGAAAAGTTAAACAACAATGAGTGCCAGGGTCCGTCACTACAATCTGTGAACCGGGCAGGAACTTGATGGGATTCCATGCAGGGGCCTAGCCACAGGATTCTGAAAGAGACAGAACCGAGGGTTTGGATTCAGTTGAAGGGTTTTTTCAGAGGCTCTCAGTTCTTTCTTGCGCTTGTCAATATTGAATATCAAATTAAAACATAGGTTCATTATTAATCGCCGCCCTTTAATAAACTATTCCCTTAATCGACTCCGTTGCTCTTCAAGTATAAAATCTCGCAAAGGCCTACCGACATCTTTATGTTTACTTTTTCATATTATAAACGTTCTTTTCCAGTGAATTATTTTTCGTTATTTTGTATGTAAAAAAATAGTACTGCCTCCTAAAATAAATAGATGCGCAGGTAAGACACCGGGGCCGTCTTGCTGAAATCAGTTTTGATTTGTATGTAAAAAAAAAAAAAATTAGTACTGCCTCCTACAATAAATAGATGCGCAGGTAACACACCGGGGCCGGCTTGCTGGAATCAGTGTCTCAGCTGAGACTTGGTGAAAGAAAGCACTGTAAAGGCTGGGGCGCGCGAGCGTATTGAGTCGAGGTTTGGGTCCCGTTCAGCTCGTACGCTGGCTTTGACAGTGCTTTCTTTACCCCCATCTCAGCTGAGACGCTGTTTCTAGCAAGAGGGCCCAGGCGTTTACTATTGTTTTGTTCGTCCTAATTGTCCTAACTCAGAGCTCGATCGATCTAGATTAAAATATTTATAGTGATTTAATCATCAAACAAATAGTACGAAGGTTATTTAATAAATTTCTTAGCTCTACTCTTGAAACATCATAGCGTCCCTGAACCCTTCATCTAGCTTTAAGAAGTCTTAAGAATTACAATCTCGCCATTTAAGTTCAACACCAATACTTCTACGTTAACTTGAAGAAAAAAAGATTTTTTTTTTTAAGATTTACGGTGTTTCCGGCACGGAAATATATAGTTATAAATGTGCCCATATTGCCTCCATAATATTTACAATTTATAAATCTAACCGCTGGCCTCCCTCTTAAGCTCAACTGTGTCAAACCACTACTAAATTAACAGTTCAATAAATACCTCGTTATACGTAAGAACATAACAGTTGAACAGAACTTGATGCTAGAATCAATCAGGAGTTTAGGATAAATCACGCACATAAAATAGCTTGTCGTGTAAAGACAATTACTGGCAATTACACTCGCAGAGCGGGGCGACATAACTGACACTCCACTCGCACCGAACAAGCCGAACCTTGGCAAATAAGGACTACTCAAGGCTCTGTGGTATTCAAGTTTGGACATACCGGGAGGACTTTTTACTACAGCACACATCTACCACCAAGAAGACAGCCATATTTTAACAAGAAAAATGAAACAAAACTGACTTCAAACACAGAAATAACCAATTGGAACGTCTCTCACGGTCAATTAGAATAAAAAGCACTTACAAATAGCGCTGTACACGCATACTTGGGTAGTAATTCAATTACAGTAATTGAATTACTGTAATTTAATTACTTTTCTTGGTAATTTGTAATTGTAATTAATTACTTTCGGCTAAAAGAAATTGTAATTGTAATTTAATTACTTTCTAGCATCAGTAATTGCAAAATTTCAGGCACAATTACAACTACTTTTGCAAAACTTTGATGCGCCGACGGAACCTCTCTGAAAGCCTCAGCGCTCGCACAAGCGGCCTAGCTCTCGGTGAAATACTCGCACGAAGACACTCACTCACAGACACGCACAACATAAATAGCGTCGCATTGTTTGTTGCTTTGTTGGTTACACTGCTGGCTGAGACAATCCTCTTTTGAGTCTACCTTAACGGCGCCGTGTGGCGCCGTCTACGGTGCGAGCAGAAAATAATAGCGTAAGCATGCCAAAATATCGAAAGAAAAAAAAATTGAGCTTCAGGTTACAGCCGAGGTTGGGAATTTTCATTGTCTAAAGTTTTTCTTTGTTGCCAGGTTTTTACGCTTCTCTTACAGTATTGTCGCATATTTGTATCTTTGTATTATTTTAAAGTTTATTTCCTGTTGGTTTTACCTCGGATAACTTCGGACTGACCTCGCACCTGTGAACATTGTCACCAATAATTGGGGAGCCCCGATTCGGTTCTTATATATGTATTTCTGAGACATAATAATTTCAACTCAATGTAAATGATTTACAATACCATGATGTTTATATGTGAATGAAGTCGTACTAGCGCGTGTGGATTTTAGTTTTCTGTTAACACTTGTAAAATATTCATATATGACTAATTGCTGCCACATCTTTATTTGCCTGGCTAACAAAAGTCTATCAGCACAATTTTTTCTTTAGCGATCTGGTGTCTTCCAGCATATAAAGTGATTCATTATTCTTTATTAAAAATATAAGAACGTAGTACTTCATTGCCCCAAACCGTCAAGTTTTATCATGAATTTAACAAAATTCATGAAAGGAAAGTACAATGCGCGACATTTATGCAGCAATGCTTAAGCCTCCTCAAACATTGGAACAAGGAATGAACAAATACGTTGCATTCTATACAACTCGTTTAAAGTTATATTGCCCAAGTCGGGTCGCTCTGAGAAATAAGTAATTGTAAAGTAATTGCATTACTTTTTAAAAGTAACTTGTAATTGTAATTAATTACTTTTTGCATAGTAGTAATTGTAATTGTAGTTAAACTACTTTTGAAGCAAAGTAATTGTAATTGTAATTAAATTACATTTTGGAAGTAATTTACCCATGTATGGTACACGGCCTTTCGGGCCGATCGCTGTGGATTACACGTTGAACTCGTCGGAGATTCCTGGCACAGAGTTCGACACGGTTCAAACTCATTGAATAGTGACAAAACGCACATTGCATAGCGAGAATACCTATCCCCAATGGCCAGGAGGACCTCTCCTTGTCGCTCACACGGAAGAGAAGGCGGTCCGTCGTGTATTCGGTCCGTCGAAGCTAGTGGTCGCATGTATGCCCAAAAAAGGGAAGATCACCGTTGTGTAGGCGCTGCTGACAGAATATTCGTGGTCTTTGCAATCCGCATGTTGAAGATCGCACTTAGCACTAAGACCTAATGCGCTGCTGGTGATCTGAACTCTAGAACCACCATTCTTGCCGGTTCCAGTATAGGGTAGCGTGGATGGCTGAAATGCCGAGCCCCTTCGCCCGATAAAAACGCTCTACTAAGCAATCAAGTGCACTCATACAACTTAAAAACTGAAACCACGGGGTCCTGATATGCGCATGATTATCTTGCCATTCTTGTTCCTTGAAGAAAGGAGGGCTTTCTGTCACAAAACAAAACAACAAAAAAACATGCATACATTGCGAAGCGCATATGCCCACTTGCAGTTCGCGGATGCGGGTGTTGGAAATTGAGGAGACCGTCCCCACCTTATCGTGTGGCCTTGGTGCACGCGATCCCACTTTCTGTGTGCGTGTGTGTGCGTCTGTTTCGCGGGCTGGACTTCATCACCCCTAAGCTGAGAGTGTAGAGGAAGCTAAGAAGCTCGGTGAACTAATCGCAGGTCTATTTTAATCACTTGATCACGCTCTCTCCTGTAACCTCACACAGAGAGCGGTGCAGGTGATGACTGGTCCGGCCGCCGCGTAGCTCCCCCGCACTGTCAGCTTAGGAATCCACAGTGTACTCCTCCCTCAAGGACGCCGAGTCCTCTTCTCTCACAAAGGAGAGATTTGGAGAGATCAGTGACGGCGTGTGGAAAATGGGAGGGGAGCTGTTCTCTCAATACCCTCTCTTGCCCTTTCCGAAGCCGTTCCGAGGCCGTCGGCGCGACCTTCCCCCTGCACACTTCTCTCTCTCGAATTGTTGTGTTTGTCTCTGCTGATATTTGCTATCCGGGTTTCTAAAGACCAATGTAGTAGAGATTGCTTAGACATGATAACTCGATAACTCTACAGCAAGAGGACGAAAAGGGACTGACAGACACGAAGCTCCGAAATAAGCTTGGAGCCTAATGTCAAAAATAAAATAGACAATGATAAATCAAATGCGGAAAAAAGGGGGCGATATAAATTTCCAGAAAATCGTCCGCCACTTTGGTGTTCCCTCAGGGCATAATTGAAACAAACTATCTTATGCTTCAAAATAAAAAAAAGAACTAGAAAGCATGCGCACAAAAAACATACGCACAAACATGTGGAATGCGCCACACGGTAGTCTATAATACCAACGACATGTGAGCGATCGTACGTGTGTGGCATGATAGCCCGACATGCAGAATTCCTTTGCGCGCTTCAACCAGAATTGTTCCATGTCATCCTAATATGTTGAGGGTCAACAAATGATGACATGATTACGTTACGCACGCTCGCGTGCACACTTGCTGTCTCTTAATTAAAAGTAGAATGCTCAATCGTCACGGTAAGGATCCGGCCACCTGATATAGGGATTCGCGTCTGGGCTTCTGATAAAACTGGCCTTTAAAAGGCGTGACAACAGGGTGGGGTGTCAGTCGTGGAGCATTTGACACGGGGCTTTGGAGATGGGGTGCTTTCCCTGGCAGCACAAGACGTCGAGATGACGCCGAAATAAGGTCCTAGACGTTGGGCGACGTCGAAGTTAACAAACTTTTTATCGACGGCAAAGTTACGTCCACATGAGAGGTTCCGACTACGTCAAACACGCGACGTAGTGACAACGTCATCAGCTTCACCTTGACGTCTACAACAGTAATCGACGTCTGTTCAACGTCTTGTATGAGAAGTTCTTTGAACGTCGAGCAGGAGTCGTCACAACAATGTCCTAAAAAGCACCTTAACGTCTTCGACATTAATCGACGTCAGTTCTACGTTTTCTCTGGGAAGTTATTTGAACGTCGAGCACGAGACGTCCCAACAATGTCCTGAAAAACACCTTGACGTCATCGACATTATTCGACGCCAGTTCTACGTTTTTTCGGGAGGTTCTTCGAACGTTGAGCGCGAGACGTCCCAACAATGTCTGAGCAACACCTTGTCGTGATTGGCAATAAAAGACGTCAGTTCTACGTTTTCTCCGGGAAGTTCTTTGAACGTGGTGCACGAGACGTCCCAACAATGTCCTGAGCAACACCTACGTCCCAACAATGTCTGAAGCAATCATCTTGATCACCACTAAACAAGCGCCTTAGAGAGCCCAAGGTGCTTTCATATCACTTTTAAAATTTCTCATCAATGTCAGCATATTTGATACGGTGCATGAAATCCACCTTTTAACCTTGCTTAGCTGCAGAAATCTCTTACAATAATATAATTCTCGTGATTGTTGTTTTAGCAGGAATGGCTTAGAAAGCCGAACATTCACAACAGCAAAAAACAGGATTTAGCGCGAAGTCAGCTGGGCTGTTTATAGCAGTTTTAGCGTTTCTAACTTAATATCAGCGTCTTTGAAGCTGTAAGAGAATGATACTAATGTAAGAGATTTCTGCAGCACAGCCAGGTTGAAGGATGGACAGCATGCACAGTATCGAAAACGCTGTCATTGGCGAGAAATCTTAAAAGTGATATGGTAGGTCCTTGGGTACTACAGGACGCTTGTTTAGGGTGACTCGGAATTACACTTAAGTCTGTGTATCCATGGAAGTGGCCGAAATTACCGATCACTAGGGAGCTGAAAAAACACCTTTCCCATAATTCCTGGAGTGCGGGCCGGGGCGCTTGGGGGATTAAGCAAATGGTCTATTCCGTCCGAATATACATGTTTTCGCGAACATACCTTCGAGCAACGAAGCCGGATCCGGTTGACTCCATTGTTTCAATGTGACTCAAATCGAGACCGTTATCAACTGACATCCCGTTCTGTCTCGACCTATGCTCGGTGTTTTATGGTCTTTAAATGGGACCTTATTTCAACGTTGACATAACGTTATCACAGACGTACGCTGGACATGTTATGTCGTTAAATGGGACGTTATGATATTGTTAATATGACGTTCTCAATTGACATCCGTTTAAGTTTAAATGTATACTCGACGTTTTATGATCGATAAATGGGACATTGTTTCAATGTTGATATAACGTTATCAATTAACTTACCGTCCAATTCAGACGTGCACTCGACGTTCCAAGGTCATTAAGTGGGACGTCATGTCGACGTAAAATCCACGCTTTTTTCCAGACATTAGCCTTTCCATATTACGTCGAAGGGACCTGACGTTCCGACTTTCGACGTTCTTTCGACATGTGGTTCCTGACGTCATCGACATTCTTTCGACGTTTTTCCAACGTATCGTAGCTGCCTGGGTTCGTGCATGACCCGATCGTACATAACACACCAGCATTCTGTAAAGCGGTATTCTTTGGGAAACTTGGAAGTCCACTGTGATAAATGTTCGTGTGATCCTTTGCTGTATAAAACCCAAAGCGACGTCATCTGTGGTCCGAGTCCTTGCAAGCCACGTGAACCTACCGCCGCGGTCAAGTGTTTTCGTACCCGCCGATATCACCGAAACGTTCTGCGGCAAAGTTCTGCTCGAAGGAAGCCTCCAGTTTATTCTTGGAAGAGGAATAGGCGTAGCTAGAGGAGTAGCTGAACTTCAAGATGGCCGCACTGTGGTCCTCGTGACGAACTTCCGAAATGAAACGCAACACCTCACACAAAGTACAGCCTTGGGCCAGGTGGAGGAACTCTGAAACTCCGCCGAAATCACCGCCATTACTGACGAATCTTCGCCACCTCAGCAAGACAGTACGTCGCCAGCGCAGCTCGACTTTGACCCTACACTTCCGGGCTCAAAACGACGACAGCTGATTAACCTTCTCGCCGAATTCCGCAACTGCTTTGCGACGTCGTCGAAGGTGCGCCAAACCGCCGTTGCGAAGCACAGCATCGTTACTGAGGAAGACGCGCGCCCTGTTCATCGATCGCCATACAGTCTCCGTAAAAGAAAGAGAGGTAATCCAGGAGCAAGTTCAAGAGATGCTGAACGACGACATAAGCCAACCTTCAAGCAGTCCGTGGCCCTCTCTAGTCGTACTGGTTAAGAAGAAGGACGGGACGCTTAGGTTCTGCGTGGACTACCGGCAGCTGAACGCTGTGACGAAGAAAGACGTCTATCCACTCCCCCGCATCGACGACACGCTAGACCGGCTGCGCCATTCTCAATATTTTTCATCAATGGACCTGAAGAGCGGCTACTGGCAGATCGAAGTCGACGAACGGGACCGAGAGAAGACAGCTTTCGTCACGCCAGATGGACTGTACGAGTTCAAGGTGATGCCCTTTGGGCTATGCACGGCACCAGCAACTTTCCAGCGTGTCATGGACACCGTACTGGCTGGGCTGAAATGGCAGAGCTGTCTCGTCTACCTTGGCGACGTCGTAGTGTTTTCAAGCGACTTCGACGAGCACTTGGGACGACTCCGAGCTGTTCTCCAAGCAATACAAACCGCCGGCCTCACTCTCAAGCCATCGAAGTGTCGGTTCGCCTATGACGACTGAAG